>WNHD01000811.1:0-38728 GCA_011057455.1 Ganaspis sp. Gsp50
TGTCCAAAACGTTATAATACTCAAATTGGGGTGCTTTTTTCTGGGGAATCGAATGCAAAAGGGAAAATTTAAAAAAAGTTTCCGGAACACTGTCAAATTGGGAAAAACGTAAAGTATGATTTTTTTTTAAAAAAATCAAATTTTATCTACACATTTTGTTAAAGTGCTAATTGATCCAGAGAAGTGTAGTATTTGCAAGATGACTAAAAATTTGTATTTTCTTATGCCGATTCGAATGCAAAAAGAAAAAATCCAAAAAATTTTCAGGAACATAGTCAAATTTGCAAAAACGTGAAACTTGATTTTTGTAATAAAAATTTCATAATCACAGCTACACAATTTCTTAAAATTCTAATTGATCCAGAGGAGTTTCAAAAACGTTATAATACTCAAATCGTGGTGCTTTTTTCTGGGCAATCGAATGAAAAAAGGAGCATTCGAAAATAATTTCAGGAACAACTCGAAATTTCCAAAAACGTCAATCATGATTTTTTGTAAAAATATGCAAATTGACACCTACATAATATTTTTAAATTCTAATTGATCCAGACAAGTGTCAAAAACGTTATAATATTCAAATTGGCGTGCTCTTTTCTGGGAAATTGGATGAAGAAAGCAGAATTCAAAAAAAAATTCAGGAATATCTCGAAATTTGCAAAAACGTGAAACATGATTTTCTGTTAAAGTATGGAAGTATAATTCTCTAAAAATGTTTAGAATTGTGTGAAGATTTTAATAGGTTACTAAAATGTTTAGAATTATCTGTAGGTGACTACATTTGTCTATGGATATATTTACAATACGGTCTAAAGACGATTACGATTGTCTACAGAGATGCTTAGAATTGTATAAAGACGTTTACAATTGTCTTAATTTGTCTTCCAAAGGTAGTTCATTTTGCTGAAAAAGTTTTGCAGGCGCCTAAAGATCTTTTTTGTTCCCCAAAGATAGTTTACTTTATTGCTTAAAAATATTTTCTGATTTTAAGATAGTTTCTGTTGCATGAAAATATTTTCTGTTGTTTGAAAATATATTTGTTGTCTAAGCAAGTTTCCTGTTGTCTAAAAATCTTTGTCGTTTTTTGCAAACACCCTTTATTCTGTTCAACCATATTCTTTCTCAAATTAATCTTAAATAATTTAAAAAACCACAGCTTCTTTTTAAGAATAAAACTGGCCCAACCGATAAAAAAATACGTTGGAAAATCATTCTCCCAACACTATAAAAATATCAAGATGCCTGATATAACATTACTTCCGTAAGTACAAGCCGGTTGAGTAATAAAATTTTATATCTGTAAAACCGCCTTAATTAAATTTACTGCCCATATTAATTTATCCTCTTTCTTTTGTGCGATACATGAATTCCGATCATTTCTTACATGATGCTAAGAATGTTGAGAATTGAATAGCTTTAGAATCTTGATAAGAAAACTCTTTAATTAAGACAAAGCAGACTTCTGAAATTGACTTATAAATCTTAATTGAAAAGTCTGATATTTTTATTAGTGAGCAACGTCGAAAGCTGCACAGAGGTTATGAAGACCCTACAGCAATAACAATAATCGTCGAACGTGCTTGATTGTTAATTGCAACCAGGATCCTTACGATTCGTCGAGTACACCTTGATTGCGATGGGGTACTATTGCTTTTTATGATCGTCCTGGAAAGACTGCGGCAGATTTTAATGAATCCCTTTAAGCGTTATGAAAGAAGACTTTTTCTCAATTTATCGATCCTCTGATTATTAATTATTTTATTTAATTAACGCTTTTCAATCTTTCACTGGTATTATTTCAAATCGTTTTATGTTTTTAATTGAAACTGGGATTATAACTGATGCAATTAAAATGTAATTCGGATTTTATTACAATGAGTATAGTAATAATTACAATATTGCAAACTGTATGGTAACGATTGCAATACCTAGCCAACTTTTTTTTAAAAACGTTTTGTAGGTTTTCAAAATTATACAAGATGTCGATTATTATTATTAATATTCACGTCGATTCTACAAAATACAGTAGAATAACAAAATACTAAAGACTGTCTGTAGCACTCTTCAGGGACCGATTTTTTTAAAAATCTATAATCGAAGTTTTCATAAAAGGTAAAGATGAATAGTTGCCACTAGTTTTTTGCGACATCCCTGCTTTTCTGGCGCTCAGAAAAAATTGAAATCGCCGCAATAAAGCACAAGGGAATAACGCTAACAAACCTGGGAAAATCCTTGAAGATGCTTGGTTGAAAATCGGCAATAAACGATCAAGAAATCGGAGTGTAGGTTCGCACTTTACGATCTGCCAAGTACCTTACGTGATACCACTTGAGAGAAAGGCGAACCCGAGAGACTAAAGAAGAACCAAGATGATCATCTTGCTTGAAAAAAATGTTGCAATCCATTTATAGAACAAGAAACAGAAGGTATAAAGTAATCAAAGATTGAGACATAAACTTGAGCATCTTCGTGAAACAATATTTCGCAAAGATCTAGTCAAGATATCACTAATGATGTCTAAAATCGCAACACATGTTCGGGATTAGAAACGAAGTTGATCTATCCCTGATGATCAATATAGATCTTTGCGGTTATTAAGCAATTTCTATCAGCATCGTATTATGTTTGGAATTTTAAATAGTTTTTTTATTAATTTGTAGGAAGTATTATTGTCAAAATATCTGGAGGAAAAATGTTCTTTTTTTGTAACAATTGCAAGAAGAATGATTGTTGAAACAATAGTTCAATCAGCATGCAGTGAATACTCATTAATCTTAAGCTTCCTCAGCAGCTGATTCTCGGAACGATAGTTTGTAATTTGGCGATCAACGTGGCCCGGAATCCAAAGTATCATTTCTCATTGCAAAGTATTTTTTAAACATAGAGTGTAAAAGGAATATGAAAAAATTGTCGTGCAGCTGTAAGATGGATCTAGATTAAGACGTTTCGTGGGATAAAATTCGTCTCAATAAATCATGATCTTTCAGTGATAGTAGATCGATATGACGATATGAGAATGATGCATGGTGTGATGCTGGCAAGTCCTCTTGGCACTAAGGGTGACATCCTGAAATTGCATCTTCCTCCTGGCTATCTTTTGTCTTTTTCTTATTCCTGCAGCTCTGGTTGTTAACATAATTGACAGAAGACACTTGAAATACTATCATTCAGCCTTCGTCGCAGTCTCCATTCACACAACTACTTATTAAGCCCGCGACACAGTACATCTTCATTCCCGATTCCATTAACCAAAATGCAACTTCTTTGACTTTCTTTTCTTTCTTCGACACGTCAAGAGTTATTTTTTCGCATCGGGTCGATGACTTGAATAATTCCTACACAAATGCAGTAAATCGTACACAAATAATACAAGGGTGCAATAATTTCTACCAAAATGCAATTGTGAAAAGTTGCTCTTGACTTCAGAGGCGGTTATTGCAGCCGTTCAAATCAAAGTACAATGTGTTTTATAACAATGAAGAACAACTTGTATCGACTCCCGATGAAGTTTGATTTTTCAGCAGCTTATTTTTATTATTAGTGCTGATTTTTGATCCAACTGGCAATTCCGTCCAATTTGCACGAGTGACTCGACGTTTCGACTTCAACAAACGAATGGGAGGACCGCTGGTGAAAAATCGTTTTTAAACCCCGAACGACTATCGTTGTTTGATTAGGAAGGATTCACTCTGGAATTAAAGTGACCAAAAAGAATGTAGCTGAATTAAGAAGAGTCTAATTAACGAGCACAAAAACCGTAAGATGTCTTTAAAAAGAAAAAAACACCAATCGCTGTATTTTTTGCTTAAGAATAATTATTCCACACGTGATCAATATCTCGGTTTTAATTGTTGGTTGATTGCAATCAACGAGCGATTAAACATTCCTTTTTTACAAAAATTTTTTTTTCCCCTGTTTTGATATTTTTTATTGCTTTCTATTATTTTCTATTGTTTTCTATTATTTTCTATTATTTTTTATTATTTTCTATTATTTTCTATTATTTTCTATTATTTTCTATTATTTTCTATTATTTTCTATTGTTTTCTATTGTTTTCTATTGTTTTCTATTATTTTCTATTATTTTCTATTGTTTTCCCTCCTCTTTTGTCCGCTAACTATTGCAACAAAGATTTTTCTGTGCAGAAGCAAAATGATTGCAATTTTTTGTAAGCCTACATCAATGTCGAAGAAATGAGAAGAAAAAGATAGCTTTTGGGAGATAATTGATATCATGTAGGACTCTTAAGATTGATATGATTTATAAGAGACTTTTAGCAGTTTCTGTGTTTAATTCGAGATCACGAGACAGAAATCCTGAAAGGTTAAATTTAAGGTTAGAGTCCTAGCCAAGAAAGAAATTAGTAGCCCTTCAGATTTCTAAACCGGCGTCCCGAATCTATGACGTCCGACAAAGTTCTCATTTTGAAACGAAATGAAAGACGTGCCTATTTAGTGCCAAATGAGACTTTAATAATGCGTCATCCACATGCCTTTGAAAGCTCAAAATTAGACTTGTTCCGATTCGCGATGAGAATTAAGTTAGCAATTAATTTCGATTTAGCGAAACACAAAGAGTCGACAGGATGATCATAGGCTAGATTTCTTTCTTTGCTAAAAAAAAAGTTTCTTCCTTCAGTTCCAGTTTCGAATCTCGAAAAATATCAAAAATTATTTCTTGTATTCAGGTGCGTTTATAATTTTCGTTCACAATTTTTGTTTACAATTTGCGTTAACAATTTGCGTTAACAATTTGCGTTTACAATTAGCGTTTACAGTTTGTGTTTATAAAAATGCGTTTACGTTTCCAAAATTATTTTTTGGGTACAATCGAGTTTATTATAATTACTCCGTGCCCGAGATTTTCTACTCGAAAGTTTTGGGCGACAGGTGTAAAAATCTGGAAGATAATCTGGAACAAAAGAGTATTTGGGACGTGATCGTGTTAAGGATTCAATTAATTTACTTTTTACTTTCAGAATCATTTACCTCTTCTCGACACTCTGGGTCCTAATAAGGCCCATCAAATCCCTTTCTTAATCTGAAGGCCTCGCGCCATTACTCGCTCCTTTAGCTTCATGGACGGAATTTTTTGCACAGGTTATCAGAGTCGAGTTAGACAATGTAATGGCGTCGAGAACGAAGGAAAGGAGCTTTAATAGTAAGGGAAGTTCATTAATTATCAAGCTGAAAGGGGTCTGTTATAACGGACCCCCGTTCAAAGTCTCGATCTGGTCGATTGCTATCTAAATTGGGCGCGATATATTCCTCAAGATGGAATTTTTTGCGACCCCTTTTTTACCGCATTGCCCATCAATAATTTATAGAGAACGCATACTTTGTGCCAACTTTGCTACAAATGATGCCAGAAAAAAATTGTTCCATTGTTAAGTGGCCTTGTTATGTCGCTTATTAGAACTCCTAAAATGTTCAACATATAAAACTGGAGCAACAATTTCTTTCGGGGACATTTATTTCATGTTACGATTTTTTAGCCAATGCTTTCCAAACAAGGAATTTGCATTCGTTTGTTAACTGTGTCTTTTTATTATTTTTCTGATTATTTATTTAGTTAATTAGTTATCTATTTAGTTATCTAGTTATCTAGTAATCTAGTTATCTAGTTATCTATTTAGTTATCTAGTTATCTAGTTATCTATTTGATTAACTAGTTATCTATTTAGTTATTTAGTTATTTAGTTATCTATTTAGTTATCTATTTAGTTATCTATTTAGTTATCTAGTTATTTATTTAGTTATATATCTATTTATTTATCCACCGTTTTTGCTTATGTCTACGATTATTTATTAATTATTATCTATTTGTATAACCAACACGCAACATATTTAACAATTTATTTCTGACGAGATATTTATTACGAACATTGTGGTTTGTTTTTGATAGATGAAAATGATGGGGCGATAGATTCAATGGAGCTTGAAGAGTAGACGTCAGAAAAATGTCAATGTCAAAGAAGCCGCAGCACTGGGAGTGAAAACCCCTTAGCGGCTAAAATGCTCTTATCGGCGATCGATTCTCGATCGATATCCGAGTGAATCGAGATGAGATCTCGGGGAAGCCGAAAGCGCAAAGAGCTTCAGATCTCATCTCATCGAAAGCGGTCCTATTGTTCTTCCTGGAGCCACGCCTCGTGTCTGTAATTACAGACAGGTCTCCGAAGGGAAGCCTTTTGATGCCTTGTTATAAAGCCGATCCTAGAAAATGAAAGGAAGGGATGATGACTTTCGGCAAAATCGGCCTGGAATTAAAGATGCTTGATAAGATCCATCTAAACGTGCAAATAAAAAATCTTTATCTCTTCCCTATAATTAACCACCTTACAAAAAAACACTCTCAATCAGAAGGCCACAATTGTTTCTCATTTTTTTGTGAAGAACTATATTAGTTTCGTGACTTTAGCAATCACAATTTCCGAGATTGAATTTATATTTTCCTGTTTATTATTTGTTTCTTGTTTAATATTTTATTCTTGTTCAATATTTCTTTCTTGTTTAATATTTTATTCTTGTTTAATATTACATTCTTGTTTAATACATATTTTTTTCTCGTTTATTATTTGTTTTTTGTTTATTTATTAACTGGCCTACAATTTATTTATTATTTTCCTATTATTTATTTCTTATTCGATGATTATTTATTTACCATTTGTTTACAGGAGCAAAAATCGCAGAATCTTGATTTTTAAACAAAGTGTTAAAAGTCATTTATGAATATGTACATAATTGTCAAACGGGGTGAATAATAAAAAGGGAATTATAACAAAATAAGTTTGTCGGGGTAAATAATAAAAGTCTGGGAAAAGTTGAAAAAGAAAGTTAAAAAAAAGGGAAAAGTTAAAAAAAGGGAAAAGCTTGATTCATCAGTGAAAACAATATTGCAGGCTTGAAAATTTTTTGGAATCTATATATTGATTAAAAATTATAAGGTTGTGATAATTACAGGATTTCTTTGATGTATATTGGACCTGAAAACAGAAAAAGATCGAAAACAAGATATGGGTCTAAAGTGGTGAACTAGATTTCAGGCATCAAAGATAATGATGATGGTGAAAATTACTAGGTAACATTTATATGCAATGAATATACATATTTTTGATTCTTTTTATTCTTGAAATTACTACCATCAGGTTCCTTTTTAAGCGATACCGATACTCTATTAACTTCGCTAATTAACTACAAATTCACTAATTAACTCCAATCTGTAAATTAATCCCAATCACATCGAATCTATACGACATTCTAAGTTATTTTAAGTTGTTTGTAAGATATCGGCAAATTTTTTGTTCATAAGTTGCTTATTAATTTTTTATAAATTGTTAATCAGTTGTTGTAAGTTATTATTTATTTTATAAGTTTTCTATAATTTTATAAGTTTTCTATAATTTTATAAGTTTTCTATAATTTTATAAGTTTTCTATAACATTATAAGTATTTATTACTTTATAAGTTACTTATATGTTTTTATAACTTTTTATAAGTCATTCGTAAAAGTTAATTTGTGAATTTACTAGATTTCATAAGGTTTGACATAAGAAAGTATTTTTAAGAGACAAACATGCACACCAGAAAACGCAGAATATCTGCTCTTATAATTCTTAAAAGCGGATAATTACATAGAAATCCATTCACCATATCTGTAAGTAAAATCTAGCCATCTGTGTCTTCTATTTTCACCCCTTAAACAGAATATAATTAAATTTATCCCAAGTTCCCCATAAAATGTGTTTTCGAAAAATTAGAAGTCCTTTATAATGGAGAATCATTTGAAAGTGGTATAGAGAATTTTTTTAAATGTTAGAAGGAATCTTCTTAAACACTAGAGAGATTCTTTTTAAACACTAGAGAGATTCTTTTTAAACACTAGAGAGATTCTTTTTAAACACTAGAGAGAGATTCTTTTTAAATGCAAGAGAGATTCTTTTTAAATGCTAGAAAGAGATTCTTTTTAAGTGGTAGAGAGTCTTTTTAAGTGTAGAGAGAATCTTTTTAAGTGGTAGGGAGAATCTTTTAAAGTGCTATGGAGATGAAAAGTTATGTGACACAAAGGATGTGTTTTCGCCGTTGGAAAATTGGTTTGCGGTCAAAGAAAGCGTTTCTATACTTTATGTGACATCTAATCATGGACCACCTTCGAGGCGGTAAACCTGAGGGTGGAGGACTCCACCTGTGAACCTCTACCTGGTACAAAAACGTAATTCCTCTGATGCTATGGTGTTACCTCTTACACCCCTATTGCTAAGTTATGACACTAGAAAGTAGAAAAGTGTATAGGTCATATAGTATAGATCCTATACGCGTTAAAAATCTATAAGGGCGGTTCACATTCAACAAAGGGAGTATCGATACATTTCCAAAGCGCACTGCTTTCTTTCTAACTTATGATGATCGAATTTTAAACAACTATTCTTCAAATTGTTCTTACCATATGCCACGTGCTGTTTTCTGCTTTCCAATAACTAAAATCGTCTATTTCTAATAACTAAAATCGTCTATTTCTGATAACTAAAATCGTCTATTTCTAATAACTAAATTATAAACGTGTATCCTATTTTTAAAAACTAAACTACAAACGTTTGTGTTCTGTTCCCAATGAGCCATAAACTTAATAAAAACCTTTTGTACCTTTTGTACCTTTTGTAAAATGATTAGAGGCAAAATATTAGGAACTTAAATTTTTATAATGGAAATCTATATCATGTTTAATTTTATGTAGTAACATTTCTTTTTTCTAATGTCTTTTTAATGTCTTTTCATTTATTGAAAATTTAGGATTGAAATGTAATTAATGTTATTTATACGAAAGAAAAGCAACCCATAAACAACACATTTTTTCATCAAACAGAAAAAATGATCATTATCTTTGTGCGTTAATTTTTACTTACCTAATATCTACAAATAAAATAAGTAATTAAGTTTTAGATTAGCAAAATTAAAAAAAATATCTAGAAAATAAAATTGCAGAAATGTTTTCTGATGTGAAATTCAAGGTTGAATTTTGTTTTTCGGTTGCTTTGGAGTGTCGAAAAATTGTTGTGGAAGCCCTTAAGTAGTAACAGGAATGGCTTGAAAATATCAAGTTACTTTGACCTGTGCTTGACTTCTTAGCGTCGAATAGCCGGTAGCCAGATTGAACACCTGAAAACTCATTCTATGGACTTTGGATAAAAAATGGTTTTAAAACCCCACGGTTTTTGATGGTCTGCCGACAAAACCCTATCAGTTATCGGCAGTAGGCAGCTAGCAGGATCGTCTCCAATTTCATTCGATAGTTTTTTGCCATCGTAAACGCTTCCCATATTAACTTTGGTGCTTCCACAAAGGGCACAGCCTTAAACCAATTAAGAGTCAGTCGTATAACGCTTGATCTTTAACCCACTATCCAGTAACTGATGAAGACAATATGATAGAGACAACAACAGTTAGTTTTTTAAAACTAACTCATTTAAAAAATTCTACCGTGTTATTAAATTTTTCTATCAATTTTCTACAATTCCGTTGCATAATTTTATTATATTTTTCAACATTTAAATTAGACAACATTTTTCAACAACAAATTTCTACATTTAAACATAGAGAAATCATAGAGATTCTCATATCTCAATCATTCGAATTGGAATAGCACAAAATTGAATAATCTACATTTAAGTGATTTAAAATTAAATCAGATTATATTTATTATTTGGTTCAATTGATGTTACAATCTTCAGATTATTGATATATTATTTGAATTATTGATATTTGAATTATTTGTTTCAATTGTTGTTATAATGTGATAACAGTGATAATAGTTAATTTAAGTATCTAATGTATTGATATTTGAATTATTTGTTTCAATTGTTGTTATAATGTGATAACAGTGATAATAGTTACTTTAAGTATCTAATGTTTGAATTCAGCCCCTATCCAAGAATGAGAATCACTGGACGTAGAGAATTCTTTTTGAAAAAAGGTCATTCTGCTTATGCATGCCTTTATGCACATGGGGGCATAATTATGTAGACGCTACTGCATCATTATCGTCGTTGTCATAATTCAAGCCACAGTTCCCTGCAACATTGTCAGTCGCTTATTAGAGCTTCTGGAGTCATCATTTCATTCAGCGAATCAGATTCATTTTCATTCCGATTTGATGCTCAATTATTTCAAATTGTTTTGCATTTCATTCCCGTCATTTTCATTACTTCAAACATCAAACCTTTCATTAATGGAATCTTGATCACTGATGGCGCTCAATAAAAAGTCATCCTTGTCATTTTCATTGCCTAAACCATCAAACCTTTCATTACTCGATTGATCGTTCGCTATCAGTGTGTAAAATTAAATTTGCTCGATAAAAATTCATTCATCGTTTGTAACATTTCAAACACAAACAAGTGGATAATTTGTAATTCTTATCCTGAATTTTAATGCCACTTGGTTAAGATAACTCAAGGCAGTTTAAGATAAAAGAATTAACTAAAAGAAAGACAATTATTTGCAGATTATTTATCTGTAATAACCCGGTTTAATATCCCGGTTTAATTCCATTATATAATTGAATGCAATCAGAAAATTTGGCTATTAAACCGATTGCGATTGATTGATAATTTTGTGTCGAATTTGGGGACTTTGGAATTGAAGTTACAAAAATCAGAATTCAAAGTTTGCAGAGTCACAAATTGAAGTTGCATCACTAAATAGAAATCATATCATTAAGCATTTCAATTTGATAAATTCCAGTAGTAAAATCAATTAATTCTAGTAGTAAATCAGAAAGTAGTAAATTTGAAAATAGATTTACAACAGGAATTGACTGAAACGGAAAAATACGAAAATTCCAAAAGGGATAAAAAGCACATGTGCTTCTGACGAAAAGTAAGAGACTTTTAGTTCAGGACCACCCAGAACAATATGCAAATGGTACAAGGACGCTTTATTTGGAAGAATTACGCTCGCGATCCATGATACAGGCGCTAATTGGAATTATAGGTTTATCAGATTTAAGTAATTAAGAACGGGAGTTGGTTCCCGATACAGGTGCAATTAAGTAATTAGGAGTGTGTAGTTTTCGAGAAGGCTTTTATCCTCGAAGTAGGACGCCCTCAAGGATGTAAGATAAATATTAAATCCTACGGCCAATTCTGCAACAAGCATCAGCTGTACAATTATTTGATCCGTCAAATACAGATTATAAAATAACTCCTTTTTTCAGACTAAAAAACAACACTTTTTTACAGACTAAAAAACAACACTTTTTTTCAGTCTAAAAAACAACACTTTTTTTCAGTCTAAAAAACAACTCTTTTTTCAGACTATAAAACCTCTTGTAATTAGAGCAGCAACTTAGAAGTGATTTGCTAACTTTGATAACCTTTATTGGATGCGGTTCTTTATTACCAACTCATTCCAAATCCCCTGATTGTACTTACACTGTAATTAACACCAAGAGTAGTTGTAATTCTTCCCTCTATCACGGACTTTTTCTTTTCTCTTTGATAAAACATTTTTCCAAGAAGGAATAAAGTCAACGACTTCAGGTGCAAGATAACAAGCTATAATAGTTCTAGTTAAAAAGAATTTAATCTGTCCGTATATGATACTGTAAACAACACCTATTTTAAACCCTTTAAATTTCAATTCTTTGTAATTTGAAAGTGTTCTTCTTTGAACAAGAATATAATAATACCATTTGTGTAAAATACAATTTGCAGCTGTTTTTTATTAACTGAAGAAATCTTTAATGCAAAATTGCGAACAAATGAGTTAATTTTGTCTGCTTGTAACAGGTAAATTTTTCTACTCTTTGACGATAGTGGACTGTTCCTTGAGGACTAAAATTCCAAAATGAGACACAATGTAGGTCATTTAACGCGATAAGGGAAAATGTGGCGGAAGAGCATAAATGAAGAAAATTTAGAAAGTGCAATAAAGATTGAAAATTGCAGCGAGGTGGGAAGTTTGCTGTGTACGTGAAAACATTTATTTTCGGAATTGGAAAGAGATGAGATTTGCAAGTGTGCTTGGAAATTATGAATATTGCGTCGCCTGAAGCACCCGCAATGAGAGCGATGCCAAGCTACCGCACAATATATAATTTTATGGCTCCACTTGGCACAACTCAGGGATCGCGAATGCTCAGATTGTTTGCACATGCATGTACCCACACAATGCTCCAATTCCCGTTGTCTGGAGAGCAAAATGCCCCGGGAAGATTAACGACCACTCGGAAAGTGTCTGCTGGACTTTCGGGGTTGGTGCAATCTTTTTGAAGAATATCGTGCAAGTGCCTCTGGCACTTTTTTCGAATCTCTGTGTACCCACCACTTTTTTCTGTACAAATATTTTCGTAAAATATTACTCAAAATAAGCGGTTTAAATAATCGACACCTTTTTCATAAATACAAAACAAAAACAGACACAGGGACGACTTTTTTTTTATCTCAGAAACAGGTGTCAGCCTTCGTCTTGTTTACAAAAAAGTGCTGAATTCAAAAAAGAGAAATATTTTTAAATTCAAAGGGAGAAAGTAGTATTTTCCTGAGAAAGAAAAGTAGAGAGAATGATGAATTTCTGGAAAGAATATAAATAGATGAGAACAGAAAAATACAGAGGGAATTGAAATTTTTAATTCCCAAGTCATTCTCAATTCAAGTCATTCCCAAGTACATGGGAAAAATAAAGGTTCTTCTTGAAGAAGCAAAATGGATGTGAAAGAAGAAGATGTGGAGAGAAAATGAATAAAATTAGAAAAAAAAGTTAAAGAAGAATGGTAAAGATACAAGTGGAATAAAAAGTAAAGAAGCAGAAGAGGGAAGATTTGGCATTTATTTTGAACTTGGGAATGACTTGAATTAAACATGGATGGAATTTTTTCAGATCCGGATCGTGAGAACTTCAACTATCTTTCTTCGTGTGGTCCACATTGTTCGTGGTTAAATTGAGGTGCTTCTAATGGTAGTTCTCGTCCCCCGAGACAATCGGTAATGGAAGGGGAAGCAGCGCGTGCAAAGAGATGAAAAGAGAAGAGAAGATAGTTAAAAAAAAGAATCATGAAAAGAGAAAGCAAAGCGACGCTCAGCCACGCGACGCTTAAATCAAAATCAAAACACCGATACCTGAAAACACGTATTCAAAATGTACATTTTTAATGCAGTAAAAGCCTTGAAAAATGTGTTCTTTATTATAAGAGGAAAAACACTTTTTTATAAAAAGAAAGAACAACTTTTCATAAAAAGAACAACTTTCCATAAAAGAACAACTTTCCATAAAAGAACAACTTTCCATAAAATGAACAACTTTCCATAAAAAGAACAACTTTCCATAAAAAGAACAACTTTCCATAAAAGAACAACTTTCCATAAAAAGAACAACTTTCCATAAAAAGAACCATTGTTTATAAAAAGAACAATTCTTTATAAAAAGAAAAAACAATTTTGTTGAGAAAGGAATAGCAATTTTTTATAAAAAGACGCAAATAATTTTGTAAAGGACGAACAATTTTTTATATAAAAAAAATTGATTTTGTAAAAGGAAAAAACAATTTTTTATAAAAAGGAAAAAACAATTTTTGTAAAAAGAAAAAACAATTTTCTATAAAAAGGAAGAACAATCTCTTATCAAAAGAATAAAAAGTATTTCATCAAAAGAAGAAAAAGTATTTTATCAAAAGAAGAAACAGTATTTTATCAAAAAAAGACAATTTTCATTTTAGAAGAAAAATTATTTTAGATGAGTAACCTTTAGTGGAAAGCTTTTTATCAAGTCAGATAAAAATTGCTCAAGTGCCAAAAAACATTCTTAAACGAATGAAGCACGCTTCTCGTAAAAAGGCAAAAAATTTGATCTGCTTGAGTGATCGAACCGTGGGATTTGCGCGTGTTGCTACAAAAAAGAAAAATACATCTAATGGACGGAATCATGGACATTAAAGCAGATCTGCTTTTTTAAGACCAATAAAACAAAATTATTCGGTTAAAATAATCTTCTCATAGTTCTTATATATATTACTTAAAGAATCCGTAACTTTTGATACCATGAATTCTCTTCAATAAAAATTACAAAACACAATTCCATTAAATAACGATTGTATTTTTTGTTTATAAAAAAAATCCTCTTTTCTTATCAAAAAAATTGTATTTAAATATACATTCTTACAATTACAGTTACAATTATAATTACAATTATAATTACAATTACAGTTATAATTACAATTACAATTATAATTACAATTACAGTTATAATTACAATTACAATTATAATTACAATTACAATTACAATTACAATTACAATTACAATTACAATTACAATTACAATTATATACATTGTTTTTGTAACTTCATTGTTTCAGAGTAATCTGGACAAAAGAATGTTTAAAAAAACAACTGCGTAGATTCCTAATTTGCACCACTGTCAGTTTTGTCATGGTAAGGAAGCAGCGTGAAATCGTTGGTCCAGTAATAACAGTTTCTTGGTGGCTATCCAGTCATTACAGGTGGGTACCTAATACGATTTTCAGGGTGGTCTGCAACACTCCTGAGACCGATTTAACGATGGCACTACTTCTTTGGACTTTCGATTGTCGCGATTAAGATCTCTCAGAAGCCTGCTGCAACCTGGTAAAAATCTCACTTGATTATGACACGATCTCTCCTGCCAATGAAAAATTAACGGTATTTTTTTACCTCTATATAAGACGGAAGGCAAGATTATTTTTGCTCTAATTAAATTTAATCTTGATTTAAATTGACTCAATTAATTTGCTCTTTTAAAAATCTCATACCATCAACAAAAACTGATTTTCTTAACGAAAGCGCGCTTGACGTTTCTTTATCAATAAATTAAATTATTGTAGCTCTTTTTATTCAGTCCACAATTTCTTAACTTGATTATAATTTTTTAGCGTGTTTATAATTTTTCATTCTGTTTACAATTTTTTAATATCTGTCAACCATAGGCTATTTTAAAGTAATAAGGTAAAAGTAAATTTTTATTAATTAACAATTGAAGTTTCTATTTTACAATTTGTAACATGTTATTGTTATGTTTCTTTAACATGTTATCATTTTTTTAAGTCTAATTTACAATTATTTTCCATCGTTTGAACAATCAGTGCTTTATTTTCACTGGCAGTATTTTTAACTCGTTCCAAGTTTAAGCGCTCGGCCTGAGCGTAAAATTTACCTGGTGACCTAAAAATCACTGGGACAAAATAAGATTGAAAAATTTCGATATCAAGTAAATATGAAACTCGAAAAAAGTAAAAAAATAGGACAAGAAAGTAACACTGGAAAAAAGAAGAAATGAAAAAAGAAGAAAAGAAAAAATGAAGAAAGAAAAAAAGTTGCGCTCAAAGAAAGTAATTAAACAATTTAAGAACATTTTTTTACATTTATAAAAAAATTGAAAACAGTTGCAAAGTAGTATTTTAAGCTACTGTGGAGTAATAAAATAATACCTGGTTGAAAATGGCGTGCATTATCGTATAATAACAGAGACTGAGAATGATCTGAGTATGGCAATGGCGCCGATTGCGATTAACAACAGAGCGCTCTCATCTCTGACACACATAAGTGAGCGGCGCGATAACTGTAGAGAGTTATACACTCCCGTATATCGCGAGTATACATGAAATCAGCGATAATATGAAATGCAAGACAAATCACGCGTTTAATTAAAATCTGGCTCGCTAATGGCGAAGCGTGCGCTTCGAGTCATTATTATCATTTTCACATTGAGCTGATTTCCTATCTGTGTCACTATAAAGTAACATTAACCACATGCGAATTTACGATACATACCTGTATTACTTTGCAATGCGCGCATTTATCCGATAACTGCCTATTATGTTACTCAATGAACTAAATAATCGTGTAATTCAACCTGAACAACGCTTTCTGTTCTTCTTGTGGTTATTACCCTGTCACTGAGAAGGCAGATTATTTTTTCAACACCGTACCATAAATTGATTTATCATTCTCGATTATCGCAATGATGTTACTTAATCTATAAAAAAATAATGTAATAAAATAATGTAAAAAATTATGTAAAAAAAATGTAAAAAAATTATTTAAAAAAATAATGTAAAAAATAATGTAAAAAATAATGTAAAAAATAATGTAAAAAAATAATGTAGAATCAAATTCTGTTAATGCAATTTTCAGTTTCATTTCTTTCATTCTTTTAATTCAGTTTTCAATGTGTTTGATTTCATTTTCGATGAACTAAATTTTCACCAGAGAAGATATTTTTTTATTGTATTTATTTATGTAAAAAAATTTAATCAATCTTTAATTCATTTAGATTCACTTTTTGTAAAAGTAAATTGTTTTTTTAAATTAAATAACAATGTAAATTAAAGTCAAAAAGTGTAACTTGAAAATATTTTGTTTCTGACTCCATTCCTTAAAGGATGCGAGAGCGTAAGAGGTGCAGAAAAGGAACGTTGTTTAGAAGCAATTTTTCATCTTTAAGAGCAACACCTGTAATGCTCTGTTAATTATATTCTCATTTTTACTTTCTCTTACCCTAACTTTGCTCTTAATGGGCCACATTAATTTTGTAATTAAATCGTCGCGGATAATAACAGAGCGCGCCAAGTTCACCTGATTGGTTAGCAATTCCAAGTCATGACGAGATTATTAAGGTCCAATTACAGCGTCTCATTGGCGGATAGAAGCAACTGGATTTTCGTCTGTTGTATACTATTACAGCCCTTTAATTTCAGTGAAAGTTGATTTACAACCTTTCTTAAATTACTCCTTTTTGAGGAAATGGAGCTTCAAAATTGACTTCTTATACAGACATCATTTTTAATCGTGCTAATTAATCTGACCGTAATTTCAGTCTTCATACCCTTTAATACTTTCCCCTACAGCAATTTTTATTTGTGCTAATTAAATTAGCTGCAAATTTAATATTTATTGATTCTTCATTAATCGTTATTACCTTTGTTGAATTTGTACTTTGTTATTAATTGTTATTAACCCCTCTTTGCTAAAACATTGATTGTTATTACCTTGTTTTTTGTAAACGTTTTTATAAAGTTGTTACTTTCTTGAACGTTTTTTTATTATTTCTTATTTCTTTCTTATTTCTTTTTTATTCCTTTCTTATTTCTTTTTTATTCCTTTCTTATTTCTTTCTTATTTCTCTTTTATTTCTTTCTTATTTCTCTTTTATTTCTTTCTTATTTCTTTCTTATTATTTAGTAAGAACTTTTATTCACTTTTTTTACTTAATAATTATTTTGTAATTCATTTTTTGTGTTTAACTACTGATCGTTCCTTATACTGTCTGTCGTTAACTTTCTTGTTTCACTTTTCATCTTCGCTAGTCAAACTCGATTTCCTTTTTTAAACTTAATATCTTTTTTAAGACTTTTTGCAGAGGCATGGTTTAAAAATTGCGAGTCGATGTTTTATTAATGTACACAGGGACTTGCAGCTTGGAATTCGATGATCTGAATGTAGTTGTTGGGGAAAAAAGAGAGACGTTAGAAAGAAGCAACATCGATAAATGGCCTGGAGGCCCAAGACGACTGCTTTGATTCCCATGATGCCCCTGTTCGATCGATCGCTTAATTACGCTGCCTTAATCACTGCGATGGCAGGACCGACAATTTTCTAATCTGAAATTCGCATTGCACGAATTAGCACCCCTCTCTACACTCCCTGGGCCTATCGTCCTCAGGCGAAAAAGGTTCTGGAACCGAAACGAAGGTAGCCTGTAATTTCGTACTATCCTCCCGTGAGGCCGAATTTACAGGAGAGAGCCCCCAGCGCCGCATTTCGACCAACCAGACGCGTGTTGCACAGAAAAAGCCGCATACGCATCGTTCTTAATTAAATGCCTCGCAATTACCCAGTGGACCAAACGAAAATAACGCCCATTTCCAAAGATTTCAACCTAAAAGAAGAAAGCAATTCACCAAATCCTTTTATGAAGATGTAATTCAGTTGCAACAATCAATTTTAAAATAGGCAACTGGGATTCGTCCTTTTGAAAACGAGAGACAACAAATTATATGTATTTTTTTGGAAATGATTAAATGCACGAAAGTTTTTAACTTATTTTATTTTATTACTTTAAATCGAACTTCGAAGAGACCAATTTAAATGTAGCGAGTGTAGACTGAATCATAATAAATCCATTGAATTTCGATTGAATTTCGATGAATACGGGTCGAATCCTCATGAATGTGATTCGAATTTTTCGAACAAAAATCGAATAAGGACGAATTCGCCTGAAATCCTGAGGACTTAATATCGAATTTGTCAGATAAAAGTTCAATTCGGTCAATGTCTACTCTAATTATGACTATTTCAAATAGAATTACAAAGAATCTGAATCGAATTCATCGAATATAAGCAGAATTCGCACAAATATGATCCAAATTTCGAAAAACCCACATGAGGTTTGTCAAACACAGAACAATTTCAATTTGAATTCGAATAATTTCAACTCGAATTCTGAAGAATCCGAATCGAATTTGGAAAACACAAGTTGAATTCGGTCAAAGTCTATTTTAATTATGACTATTTCAAATAGAATTACAAATATCTAAATTATCTATCTAAATAGAATTCACCGAATATAAACAGAATTCGCGCAAATAAGATTCAAATTTTGGAAGAAATCAAATAAAGTTAGTCGAACATAAGCTGAATTCAAAGAAATCCAACTCGAATTCTGATGAATCCGAATCGAATTTGTCGAATACAAGTTGAATTCGGTCAAAGTCCATTCTAATTATGACTATTTCAAATATAGTTACAAAGAATCTAAATTTAATTAACCAAATAAAAGCAAAATTGACACAAATAAGATTCAAATTTCGAAAAATCCGAATGAAGTTTGCCGAACACAAGTGGAAATCAAACAATTCCAACCCGAATTCTGAAGAATCCGAATCGAATTTGGAAAATACAAGTTGAATTTATAAAATACGAATCGAATATGCATAAAACCACTTCAAGTTCTGACGACTTTAAATCCCAATTGTCAAATATAAACTGATTTCGTACAAATCTTTTTTCAATTTCGATGAATCGAATTTTGCGAATTTTGATCAACCAAACTCATATATCGACGAATTTAAATGGAATTCTAACGAATCCGAATGCAGTCACAATGAATCAGAAAAGTAGAATTGCCATGAATCCATATCGAATTCCAACGAATCTAAATCGAGTTCCAACGAATCCAAATCGAATCCCAATGAATCCAAATCGAATCCCAATGAATCCAAATAAATTTAGTGAAATACAAATAGAATTCGAAAAAGTCCAACTCCAATTACAACGAATTCAAATCGAAAATGTATTAACTTTAAATTGAATCGTACAAATCCATTCATAATTTCGCTGAGATTAAATCTGTTTCGACGAATCCAAATCGAATTTGTAGAATCCAGATCGAATTCTGTCGAATTTGGATAAATTCAACTCATATTTCAACGAATCCGAATCGAATTGTTGTAATACAAATAGAATTGGAAAAGTTCCAACTCAAATTTCAACATATTCCAATCGAATTTGTCAAATAAAAATTAAATTACGACAAATTCAAATTGAATTCGACCAATCTATATTGAATTCATCGAATACAAATTAATTTCAAACAAATGTAACTATGGTTCATTTCCAAATTGTACATGACGAATCTGATAAGAATTTGAATCAATTTTCTAGAATACAAATCGAATTCCGACAAATCCATACCAAATTTTGATTAATTTAAGTCCAATTTGTCAAATCTGATACGAATTCAATGAATTTAAATCATTGTCCTCGGATACCATTTGAATTCTGTCAAATCCATACCAAATTTCGATTAATTCAAAAGTCGAATTTGTCCTATTAAAATTAAATTGCGACAAGTCCATCTTGAATTCTGCGGAATACAAATCGAATTTCGACAATTTTATTCCAGATCGAAATTCAAAGAATACAAAAGAATCCTTGGCGCAAGAATCCTACATCGCAATAATCGAAATAAAATCGTATTTAATTGTATAATAAGTTCAATCAATTTCCGCGAATCCAAATCGAATTTCAATGAATCCAAATCGAATTCCAATGAATTCAAATCGAATTTCAATGAATTCAAATCGAATCCCAATGAATTCAAACTGAATTCCAATGAATCAAAATCAAATTGCAATGAATTCAAACTGAATTCTAATGAATCAAAATCAAATTGCAATGAATCCAACTAAAATTTCGTGGAATCAAGATCGAATTCCAACAAATACGAATAAAAGTGTACAAAGGCATGTCTAATTTCGTTGAATTTGAATGCAAAACTCTCACGTCCGTTTAAAAATCTAATATAGTAATTAAATTCCAAAAAAATGACACAAACGGTCACTGAATCTGGAATAAAATCTGAAATGGCAAAAATATGTTTTGAGTGATGGGTAAAACTTTGCTTTAAGTAGGTAAAGCTGTGCTCGAGGCGAACAGCTGGACAACAAGAAAATATTTCAGCCAATCAGTCGGTCATACTTGCAAGCAAGACAATTAATTTTAATTGTCCTACTCGTATGCGAGAGCTCATGACATGGTCGGAATATTTGTTGGTCGATCCATTAATAAGAAACTCTGCTTGTAATTGCTGCGACTTTAGGATTCCGATTCGTCCCTCAGGCCTTTTTGGTATTTAAGTGCTCCTTGATATGTTGTTCTTTTCACACGTACACGCACATTTGTTTATTACAACCAAGCAATAATCACCTCAATATTAACTTTAAACAAATCAAACCTCTGAAAACAAAATTTTAAGAAATGCTCTAACTGTAACAATTGTTATAATTGTTTGCAACTGTAATTATAACAATTCGTTGAAAATCAAAACTGGAAGAATTCGATTAGAAACAAAATTTGTTTAAAACAACTTTTTTGAAATAAAAGTTAAAAATAATTCGCACAATCAAAGTTTAAAGAATTTGATTGTAATTACAGTACATCGAATTTGTAATCGCAATTTAATAAATTTCTTCCTAATCCCAGTTTAAAGAATTTGAAATCAAGTTTTGTGTTTTTAATATCAAAAGAAACGACTTATAATTACGATAAGTAATTAATTTGCGTTAAGTAATTGTTTCTCGAGGAAATAAAATTGTTGAGCTACAAATTTCAATTAAGAGCTGGATAAGGAAAATGATTTAGAAGCAATAAAGAATCAATTTTGGGCTTTTACTACTGATTGCGTGATTTCGCATCAAGCGCGGCTTTAACCACAGGGTGAGACAAATAATTGTGCTTCTAACAACAAAAATTGTTGATCGACATTTAGCTATAATTTATGGCTCACCTACCTATATTTACGACCATTTTTCTATATACTTTTTAGCGTAATTCCTTAGTAATAACTTAAACGCACGGACTCTTGTATAGAGATATAATAATTGATCCTTTGCTATAGATCGTCGTTAACGATAATTTTTGGTTTCGGATAAAATGAAGTTGATATTCAAAGATAACTGTTTTAAATTAATATTTAATTATATGCGACGTACGCAGCATAATCAGAAGATGGGATTATAAAAATTTCCAAATTGCAGCCTTTCTTTTTATTTTATTGGTAATTCGCTCATTATTCAGATTAATACATAATTTGGACACAAAAAAAGCATAAAGAAAACGAAAGTTTTTTTTGTCAATGACAAATCAATCTGCCTTTTCGAAAATTGCTTTTTAAAAAGAGAGAAAAAACGTGACTAAGGCGGAATAGTTTTTAATCTCAAAGAAGTTAAAATTACGAATCGGGATTCGTAAAATCCTTGGAAATTGATCCTGATAGAACGTGATGGGACATAATGTCAATTGTGACAATAATCAAGGAATTGTGACTGGTACGTGTCAATAATGTGTTTTGTACACAAATGTCAAGATACAATGGCACCCCGCAGAGCCGGAAAAACGAGCCAATGAAAACTTGTTACACCTCGAGCGGTGTCGCTCGTTCCTGATTGTGAATGCTCCTAAAGGATTATGATTCTGGACTCATATGGTAGGAAAGAAGCTCCGACACAGTCGCAGATTAAAGACGGAATTATAGTGGTCGTAGCATCTCCTTTAAGGAATATAGTTATGACTTCATTAGTCCAGAAAGTCTCTCGTGCAGCAAGGGCCTCTCTCTAATAAGTTTTAAGATTACTGCCGATGTAAGCACCTCGATCTTGTAACTTGATCGTTCACGTAAGATTCTCTGAAAACGGGTATTACGCGTTTCCCAAAAGTAAATGCTTTCCTGAGAATGTGTTTTTTCTTCCAGAGGCAAGAATTAAGCTTATAATGAACTGTTACCCGTTTATCGAAGCTGCCTCCTCGCGCCGCAATTATTAATTGCTTTCTTGCTAAATATTTTCAAAAGTTAATTGACTTCGTCCCAGGGAATTATACAGAGGCGTCAAGTCTCTTATGAAAAACAGAAAATCATTCGGTTTTGTAAAAGGTTTTCAGAATTGAGAAAAAGTGCGGAAAACGATAATCGAAAACGAATCGAAAACGAATCGATAACGAATCAAAATAGAAACGAAAACAAATCGATAATGAATCTGAAAAGCATGTAGTGCATTTGAATCTGAAAAATGGAAAACAAACCTAAAAACTAAGTCTGGGAAACAAATGAAAAAGAACGTAAAATACAAATAAAGAAAGTGTAGCAGAATTCTGGAAAGCAAATAAAGAAAAAAAATAAGAAACAAAAACGAATAGAAGAATAGTTTTTAGACCAGTATTATTTTTCTTTATTATTTTTCTTGTATTTTTATTCAGCATACAAGATCAGGTTTAAGATAAATGAACTTTAGATAGTATTAATGAGCGGATAAAATCATATATTTGTATAATAATTAATCACCTAGGAAACAAAACCTGACCTGTAGTCATCGACCATAAACTGATTAATTTGATCTTTAGATCAATTTCTCAACTCTAAAGACTTGTATGGCTATCGTTCCTCCAAGAGGATTTCTCGGAGCATAGAGGCATGAATGTGCAAAGATATCGATAGATTAGCATTGCAACAGATTTAATTTACGGTTCTAGTACGAAGTACAACTGTAATTAATAATCAGCAGTCTTGAAAATCGTATCTGCGTATGGACAAATTAAAGAGAGTCAAATACAAAAGACACAAAGGAAAAGAAAGAAGGACTAATGAAAAAAGAAAAAGGGAAAACAAACTACGAAAAGAAATTGATGAGAAGAACAAAATAACGAAAAGACCAAAAGTTATGAAGAAATGAAAAAGTAACGAAAAGAGGGTAACTATAACAAAGAAATGGAAAAACTACAAAAAGAATAAAACTAAAGAAATGAAAAACTATCGAAAAGAAGAAAACGAAGAAAGAAATAGAAAATAGAAAATAGAAAATAGAAAATAGAAAATAGAAAATAGAAAATAGAACATAGAAAATAGAAAATAGAAAATAAAAAATAGAAAATAGAACATAGAAAATAGAAAATAGAAAATAAAAAATAGAAAATAGAGAAGTTACAAAAAGAAGAAAGCTAAAGAAATGAAAAGTAACGAAAAGAAGAAAACTAACGAAGAAAAAGTAACGAAGAAAATAACGAAAAATGAAAAAATAAAGGAAAGCAAAAATGAAAAAGATAAAAAATATCGATAAAAGCGAAAAAGTGTAAAAAAGAATGCATAGTTCGGACGAAAAATTGTTTTTACAAGGCAGGTGTATCTTTCAGAATATACTGCATGTGTTCTACGACATTCCATGGACCATGTCTTGTTGCATCCGTCATCGTGAACACCTTCGTCCCACCTCAAAAATTGTTTAACACGACTGGACTAAGGGCAAGGTGTAAATTAGAAATTCTGGTATCGACTGGCAGTCGATGAAAAAAAAATATCGTTAGGACAGGCAGCAAGGTAGTTTCCGTTCCAACCAGTCGTGAATGTCATGGGCTTAGAAACATGCCACAACTCATTGGATCGAAAGAACTTTGAAAAATAAAGAATTATGAATAAGTTGAATTATTTTACTCTTTGAGTAGAGCACTTTCCTTCTCATCAGAAATTTACTCTTTCGCGTTTCAACGGTTTGTAATTTCCCGGCCTTTTGTTTGTTTTACACAAACTTTTACAATATTTAACTTTCTGTACTATTTTATGTATTTTTTATGTATCTTTTATTATTTTTCTCTATTAAACTTTATTTTTACTTTATGCGAGCTTTCATGAATTATTTAAAAAGTACCATAATTCAAAGCATTCTGCAAAAGTTGTGATTCCGAATATGTAGACGTTTCTGTAACCTTTGACCTCGAATGCTGAAATTTGGTATACTAGTTTATTACATTCTCATCAATATTGAGAGTGTATTTTTACATGGTAATTAAAAGTATTGAGTGCAGTCTGAATAAGCAGTAAGAAATAAATTTTCCTTCTCCGAATGATTTGATATAAAAAGTTTAATAAAAAAAACCTTAAACATAAAAAGTTTGACAAAAAATGCGCCGTAGAAAGTTTAACAAAAACAGTTTGCAGTAAAAAGTTATATAGTTGTAAAATAAATCAAGCGAGGTACACAGAAAAAACCCAGGATCAAGTTGAGTAGCGTACGCTACTCAATTTGAAGCGCACCAGAAATGAGTCGCGTAGGTGGCGCTACTTTCTATGTCGTGCCTATTTGTCCTGAGCATTTTAAAATTTCAACACGTGAAATTTTTTCCTCCACTGCAATTTTTCGCATCCACTTGCAAATCTCGTAGAAGTAAATGAAGATGAAGAATTGCACGGGGCAAAAAATTGTAAGGGATATAAAATTGCATGAATGTATGGGGGCAAAAAATTGGAATATCTTGGAGGTAAAATATTGTTTGAAGAATTTTGAGCGTCTTAGATTTATCAAAGGACCTGTTTTTGTATAAACCTGATTTGAAATTTGTAAGAGATATGCATACGTATGGCCTGGACTGTGTGACTTTTATAAAATGCGATTCTTTGCTTCGACAAAATCTTTGAGTAAAGCGCTAAGATTGATGAGGCAACGAAAGAAAGGGAAGAGTTGAACGTCGCAGGGGACAAATACATTAGCGCCATTAAATAAGGACCTCCTTGAAATGCAACGCGTCACCCTTGACGAGAGAATTATAAGGGAATAGTCATTGGCAGGATTTTAAATCGTCTCTTTCCGACAGGAAACCAAACTTATCTCCTCATGCATATGGAACCACGAGTTCCAAGTTATAAATAACAATACACGTTCTCCTGATGTATATTGTAATGAAATATGCGCACTACAAGCGACATTTTCACTCTCCTGAATTCTTAATATATTCTCACACTTTCGTGTTGTTTTAGTTTTTTCTTAACGAGCCGAATGCAAAAGTACTTGTGAGAGTGAATTTCTCGGTTTTTTTATCAGCAGTTGTTGTTTTTTACAATTGTTACAAATTTTACAATATTACTATTGTTATAAATAACAATTAAGCTGAAAAACTGTTCGACCTAAAGAGCTGAAATTTGGTACACTTGTGTTATTTCAAGTGTAGATAAAACAAGATGTAGTTGAAGTTCAGAGATCATTTGAAGTTTAGAGATCATTTGAAGTTTAGAGACCATTTAAGGTTTAGAGATCATTTGAAGTTTAGAGATCATTTGAAGTTTGGAGTGTTTATAGTCTATAATTTAGAGCATTTGCGTAAATTGAATGTTTTCAAAAATTGTTTTAAAATTTAGAGCATTTGCGTAAATTGAATGTTTTCAAAAATTGTTTTAAAATTTAGAGCATTTGCGTAAATTGGATGTTTTCAAAAATTGTATTAAAATATGATATGGCGAACATCTTTGACCCAGGAGACTGAAATTTGATACACAGTTTTTAAGAAAAAGAAATGGACGGAATGGTCTATAAAACCGAGAGACGAGTTTGACAGTGGCGTGAATGTTTTTTACAGTCGGGTCCAATTTTCGCCTATTCATCAACCCTTTTAGTGGCTTGTATTTTTAAGTATTAAAAGGGCAAGGTAAAATAAGGATGCTATTCTTCAAGATGGTTGATTTGCAATGTTGGAGCAGAATCGAAGTTTAAATCTAACAATCTCTTATGTTGGAGTTTTATGTCCTTGCATTTGTATTGGTGTATTAAAAACATTCGTATAAGTGTATTAGGTATATTCGTGTAGTTATTATTACACGAGTGCTAGCAATTATTACTGCGAAAGAAGTAACGAGCAAGGAGTAGTTGAGGCCCCCCTAGTGAGCTATAACAAGATGCCCTTCTCGCAAAGCTTATTATTCGGACTCCCGTGGGTCTGACAGTGAAATGTAGAAGACGCTGAATCGAGACAAGGTCCTGTATAAGTGTATTCCTTCTCAGATTTCAGAAGCTTCATTGTAATACGCTGCGCCACTTTAGGTCCAAATTAAAAATGAGGATGCTGCTCAACAGGACCTCACTTACTTTAAACTGCGTCTCAAATCTGGTTAATTCTCCATTAATGATTCTTGCTTCGAATCGAGACAGAATTCTTCTTGGCATCGAATTTTGAAATCATTGTGCAAAAAAGCACATTTTTGTGCTTTTTTTAATTTTTTTCTGCCAGATGTTTTGGCAACAATTTTTTTTTCGAAAATCACTAATTTTAGAACTTTGTTTAGAACGATAAGCATTCAAGCAAAGAGTCCGATCATTACATTTTTTTTTCTTCTACATTTGATTTATATTTTTGGAAATTTCAAAAATTGTTTAAAGTTATTTGTTTCCATGTTTAGAAGATCGAAAAATGTTTAAAAGTTCAAACAATATTGGAAGGTCGAAACAACAATGCTTAGAAGTTTAAAAGTGTTTGAAATCCCAAAAAGAATTTATCAAATTTGATGACTTTTTAAACTTCTAGATTGTAAGATTTTTTAAACTTCTAAACATTATTTGTAGTTTTATAAATTGTTTGAACTTTTACAAATTGATTCAGCTTTTACAAATTCTTTGAACTATTACAAATTGTTTGAACTTTTAAAAATTGTTTGAACTTTTAAAAATAGTTTGAAATTTTAAAAATTGTTTGAAATTTTAGAAATTGTTTGAACTTTTAAAAATTGTTTGAAATTTCAAACATTATTTAAGCGTCCAAACATTGTTTGAACTTTGTGCTTACTTTTGTAACACTAAACTCGTCTAAACCAGACCCAATTCAATTCCTTTCCCAAATATTCCATTGCTAAAAAAAGTACCACACTGTCTTTGTTTAACGTGCTGGTTATAAATGCTAAAAAAACAGACAATATTTATTTAAAAAACTTTCTGTACAACCACAGATTTTTTTCCCTTTTCAGGTAGAAATGTAAAAGTCGACCGCCAGCACTTAAATTACACAATTATTCCATTAAGAGAGTAATTTTTTATGCGAGAAACTTTCGATAAATATTATTAATCTGTGGATGTTTTGGCGAGAGCGGATAAAAATGAAGGAGAAATAAGAGAAAATGGTGTTGATGTTGAAGATCAGGGATTGGAGGACAACAGGAAGGTTTCCGCAAGTACGTAAGCCATGGCGATAGCCAGCTAAAAGCATATTAAATAACCTTAAATTCAATTAAGGAACACACTTAGCACGCCGACAAAAAATCGTCCCCGGTGCGGCTGGAACCCGCGAAGTAATTGCGGTGGCGCGGGTCTAACCAAGGCCTTCTTCTGAACCGCCTCTTGGCCATAAATCCGCGTTTTTGCACTGGTCTCCTCTGATTGGCTCCCAGAGGAAAAGGGTCTCGACGGACGCACATTATCGTGTCACGGTCAATCGAGGGAAACTTTCAGGAGTCGCACTCATCCGAGAACGTTTCTTTGCCCTGGCCAAGACTCAATTCTTAAAACTCTTTGCCGATTGTTGCACCAGTCATTTTAATTAACTTCATTCTCTGACAATTTCGCCAGAAGACGGAAATTAATGATTCTGGGATACGTTTTAATTGGCAGAAATACTTGCGTAAAATTTTTCCTCATACAGAGAAATTATCTTTATTATCTTTCTTTTGATTGATATGAAATGCTTTGAATCCTTGTGAATCTTTTGTCCTTTGATTTGTCGTTTTTTGTATTTTTAGATACAACGATAAGATAAATATATAAGATGATTCTATTACTCAGTAGTTGATTAAAGAAATAGTTGTTTTGGTTTCGCGACTCTAGATAAATAATATAAATTCTAGCAATCGTTTTGATGAACAAAAAATGCATGTTCCCGTTTATTTCTGTTTGTATTTTTATTCCACTTGATGCACGAACTGACTAGTCATTTTATAAAAAAGGCAGCTGCAATTTTTTGTTGTTCTTTATTATTAAAAGCGTGGAGTGTTAATGAAAAGTAGTTAATTATTCCGTGACAGGAAGTGCTTTATATTTAATTCTGTTTACACCAAAAGGCTTGATGACTACGGGTGATTAACGTTAAGTAGCTTGAGGGTTGTTAATCAAATTGGTGCAAGCCAATCGATTAGTTTAATTTTTGTTACATTTCACTCGCATCCTAACTGCCTCGAATGCGCCACGCTGAGCAAGTTTTAATTCATTCGGCAAATACTTCTGTCCTGTTCGCATTATCGAGAGCCTGAAACGATTTACGGGGTGGCAGCAAATAGCTGATTTAATTTACAGCTCGACTTTGCAAGAAGGACAAGAAGGCATTAATTGATGCCACAAATCTTCAATCACCGCCTAGACTTTAATTGTAATTGCACATAATTGCCACCGAAACAATCTGGCCATTAAAAATCATAATTGACTTATTTTTTCATTGATAAATTCTCCTCACAATAATTAAGTTAATTAAAAAACGTTTGTTTGTGTGTTCAGAAAAAAGTGCAAGAATGTAAAATTAAAGGCAGTGAATCTTATTCTTTTCGTTTAAAATAATTAATTTAATTATTAATTTATTAATTAATTAAAAATAATAATTAATTAAAATTATTTTTGTTTTTGAGTAGAATGAATTAAAATTTACTTTAGTGTTTTAAGTTGCATAAATTAGACGTTAATGCAGCTTTTTGTGATATATGGAGGTTTTTGGTCGTTATTCATAAAACTTGAAGGTTTCCTTTTTTAAAATCATGCGAGCACTGAGTTTGAGGACGTACATCGTACATATTTTGTAAAATGCAGAATAAGTGAGATGCTGGAGGGTAACTTCGCGCCCTACTCAGCAGGTGGCTTTAAAACCGTCGCTCGTTCGGTTAAATGGTAAATGTTGTAGCTAGCAGGCTTGGTTATAATGCCGAAAGGGTTGATCTTTTCGCAAAGCGTAACTCAGCGCTTGCCATTAACAGAGTCTCCTGAATACATCTTAAAATCATACATCGCTTGCCAAAAGCCTTCCTTTAAAGAGAAACACCTAAAATGCTCAAAAATTTCTTCGTTAACTTTTGTATATTAATTACAAGTGAAACAAATTAATATACGATAATAATAATAAAATAAATCGACATAAACATTGACTTTCGTAGATTTTTAATATTTTATTATTCTATGGTAAATAAACTACACAGTAAATATTATTATTATAAAAAAAACTACATTAAATAAACGGATAAAATACTGCTGAAAATCTAGAAATAGAGACGAGAAGGAACAAACTTTAATGCTTGCGCTTGCGCAAAGGATCATGAAAAATGCTGCCAACTTACGAACGCTGAAAAGAGAATAAACTCCGAGAGGTTGTGAGCATAACTGGTGCTCTTAAGTTGGCAGTACTTACCAACCATTTCTGCGCAGACGCGAAAAACTAAATAACCTCTAAATTTGCTTTTATGGCATAATCGTACTCAACGATTGATAAAAAAATCAAACCAATTGATTAAAAAAGCAAATCGATTGATAATAGAACAAATCGATTGATAAAAGAACAAATTGATTGATAAAAAAACAAATTGATTGATAAAAAAGCAAATTGATTGATAAAAGAACAAATTGTTTGATAAAAAAACAAATCGATTGATAAATAATTCAAATTTTAATTTTGTCCTTGTTATTCTGCAAAAAGGGTTAATAAAAGTTTATAGTTTGAACTTTAATCATCTTTATGCAAAAATAACAAAGACAAAATTACAATTCTCAAGGGTAAAGTAAATTAACAGAAATGAATCTATTCAAATATTCCAAAAAAATTTTACATCAAGCTTATTTACGAATCGATAAGAATTTCAACTAATAGTAAAGTTTTTTTTAAAATTCTCAGATAAATGACCAATATTCCAAAAATTGTTGTCAGTCTCCTTATTAAATAAAATTACACACTAAGGTGCTACTTTCTTTTAAAAAAATAACACAGATTCGGTGCTTGATGGAAAAAACTGATGGTTTTAAAATTATCTTTCGAATAACAGTAATAAGGTTGAAAGTGATGATTGCAGACAAGTTGGAATCACCTTCTTGAGGAGATCTTTAATGTTTTCAGGTGCAGTGAATTCCTGCTCCCGGCATTGCAACGCTGTCGCGATTTACGAGCGCATTGTACGAAATTTTCAATTTCGTCGTAATTGGCGCCCGGGCACGAAGTGAGATCGCAAGTCGAGAGAAAACAGCTTCCGGGCACAACAGCCCTAGTTAAGCTTAATGTTATTTATAATATAATTTAAGCGCCAAGAAATGTCACCAAAAACGAGAAAATTAGCAATTAACTTCCTCCAACTCATGTAACGTGTTCAAAATACGATGGCGGAAATCGCATTTCTGTTTAGTTTGAGTACATGTTTCCTTAAACTCAGGCAAATAAATTTAGTTTAAATTTACTTTATTTTATGTTAAGTTAAAGTACAGTTTACGTGCAGTTTTTAGTTGAATTTCTTAGCTGGACATTTTTACCCCAGAAACTGTAAGTAAGGGAATAAGAAAAGTAAGAGAAGAGAACATTTCAGACATTTATAAAAACAGTTGAAACTTGTGTCCAAAAAAAGGTTGAGGAATCCGGTAAAATTGTTGTAAAATTCCTAGCTATCATCACTTTCGTGTTTTACAGCGCGTGTAACAAGGTGTTAAAATGATGTTTCCAGGAACAATAAATTCTACCCATCCATTATAAATCACGGCGTCTACCTCGTAACGTTAAGGGTTAGGATTTTCTCCCTCGTCGACGTCAAATTAATCGGCCTCGAGATGAAATTTAAAAATGTCTGAAGAGCGTAATGAGGTGGCAGCCCGAGGGTGAGTTTTAATCAAGAATCGATGCGAAACGTCGATTCTTGAGCCCACTCGCGCTACTGCTTGCAACAAACCATCGGCCTTAATAAGCCCGTGTCTATTTGGGCCTGACTAGGCCCTCAGGTGTGTGGCGGTCAATTATCAAGCGGTATCTGAAGCACCATTAGATAACGAGCTGGCAGATGCACGAGGGGGGAAAAAATAAATAAAAAGCGCAATAATCGAGAGAAAAGAATCTTTGTTTATGACCCTAAAGGTATGGTAAGATTTCCAAGCTACTGTCGGTTTAATGCGATCTTTAACCTGAGAAGTTCTTCCGCGAGCGTGGCCTTCGACATTAATATGGTTGTAAACGACGGCACGCGGTACCGTCGGCTATTTTCAGAGAGAAGTGTTGAAAATTACCTCAGACGGGAATTCTTAAATTTACATATTACTGAACTTAAGTTCATTTTCTCATAATCTAGTGTGTACTATTTTCAACTCGAAGTTTCGTTTGCAAAAAAATTGCAACCATACATCTATAATATGTAGGGTTAGGTTCAGTTTATAGCTTATTTTAACTTGCGAGTACTATCAAGTATTTGTTGAACGAAAGACAAAAAGATAAAAAGTAAAACAGTCATTTTTGTTAGAATGTAGAAGAGTATCTCAATTATTAAATTTGTTGGAGTGAAATTAAATGTAGATCTCGGCTTTTGAGAATGCGCCATCTGGGGGGACGCTTCGAAACTGCTGAAAGAAGAATATTTTGCTCGCTGTTTTTACCTGCTAGCCAGAAAAGTATCTACTGACTACAGGTGAAAAAATTTCAATAAAAACCGATCGTACAAAACTTTGAATTAAAAACAATAGAAGAGAATAAAATAGAAAATTACAAAACAATAGAAGAGAATAAAATAGAAAATTACAAAACAGTTGAAGAGAATAAAATAGAAAAGTACAAAACAATAGAAGAGGATAAAATAGAAAAGTACAAAACAATAGAAGAGAATAAAATAGAAAAGTACAAAACAATAGAAGAGAAAAAAGATGTAAAATAATAGAATATATTATAAATAATAGAATATATACTATTATTTTGCATTATTTTGCAAAAGGTAAACGAAAGTAACCTACGAAAAATCCTGTCAATTCTCGTTTCTTTATCAAGAATACGAAAATCACTGAATTTTCTCAAAACGATAAAATCCTATGCTCTTATCCCCATGATAATCTTTAATTCACGGTTATTTTGATATTATTTTTTAAAAAAATATTCAAGCGTCCATAAGGAACAAAACATGCAGGCCTTTGTCGTCGTGCATAAACCTGGAAATCGGGTGCGATCTCGGTTTGATAATTTGCAAAAATCTCCACAGAAATTACGTTTCACATTTTCGCCGTATGATATTCAATTAAATGAGAAATTCCATTAAATGCAGAAATTATTATTCATTGAAATCCCGATTATGACATTCGAACTCATGCTGAGGCAATATCGAACCAGCTGCTGGTACTGCCAGAACTGCCTACTAACTAATAAACTTTATTTTATATAGTTGACAATGAGTACGGAAAGGACAGTGAATTTTAATTTGCTTTTATTCTACATTTCTCTCAAGATTATTATTCCCATGGAATTTATGTGGAAAAAAATTTACCTACACGTGTTAAAAAGTAGTATGCAAATTAATTTGCAATGAAATCAAAACAAAAGCAAATCAAAGGACAAATATTTATTTCCCAATTAGACACGCTCTTGTGTGGAATCTTTAATTGTTATTAAAATTTTATTCATCCAATATTAATAAATGTTTATCTTGTTTCTTCTCTTCTTTTGCTTCTCTAGTAATACGATTCTAGATATAATATGTTTATAATATGTTTCATTAATAATATTTTTTATACATTCATCTTTTTTTGTATTTTTGTTTTTATAGTTCAATAGTTCAATAGTACATTTACGTTTTCAGTCAATTTGCTCCGAAATTTCGTTTCAACCTCTGTCTCGCTTTAAGGCGAGTATGACACCCTTTCTCGAGATTTTTACGAGTTTCGAGAGCGTACAATTTCACAAAGGTATTTGGATCCCCGGGGAATAATGTTTCTTGAAGCGGAAAGCGTTTTTGAAAGCGATATTCTTAAAACGATCAAGCCCTCGACTTGAAATAAAATTTGCAAATCATTCCGACTCGTCGTTTATCGGCACTTTTGTCAAAGATCTTCTGAAGATACTAAAACCCCATTACAAAATAGAGAGGGTGTGACAACATTGAGCTTTCTCAAAAGGTGGAAACGTTACGAATCAATTTTTGAAAGTAGTTACAGAAACTGCCAAAACACGTGTCAAAGCAATAATATGAATAAGAGTGATCAATCTTTTCACCATTTCGGCAAATTGACATTGATCTCGATGAATTTCTGAGAAATCACCACAAATGGAAAAATAATTCAAGTCACTATAGAATCATTTTTTCTTGACCTGACATTTTGATTGTACCCCTCTTTAAAATCGAATCTCTCGACTTTGTGGGATACGACAGAATACTGTCAATCATCAATTTTTGTTGATTTTTTCAATTTTTGTCGTAATCTTATTGTTTCGACGTTTCAATAAACATCGATAAAGATTTTTCTCTTTATTAAAAAAACATATAATAAACATATAATAAACATATAATAAACATATAATAAACATATATAATTGTTTCTTCCGTAAGCTACTCTGACCACGGACATTCTTCTTTCGCAAAACGAAGGTATGGAAAATATGAATATCTTCATGGAATGATTAGATTCATTACACTTTTTTGGAAAAGATCTTCAAGCGCGTAAAATACAGATTCTTACAAAATACCGTGTTGGGAATATGAGTAATAAATTGAGCGGGTGTTCTTTCCTGCGAGCTTTTGCGTTACCAAGTTACAGAGGCTAGGAAAACATGTTAAGGAATGTTGTTCCAGTCGCTATGTGCATATTTATGTAGACAAATAAATAAGAAAGAGGGATTCCAAGGAGAGTGGATGATAGAGAAAATTGATAGTGAAAGTACCTTGAAAGAGGTGGGATGCCGAGGTAATAATGAATAACTGCAGGCGGGCAAGAATTGTACATCACAACTTGATTTAAAATTCTATTACTATAAATTTCAGCATCACGACCCACCCTTTCCATATTTCCATCCAGAATTGGATACGCACGGAAATTGCAAGCACTGTCGACAGAAGTAAATTGTGTAGATGGGCTATTCTGCAAAATAAACTGTTAATGAAAATGTAAACATTTAGTCCATGAAAATGTACAACATCCTAAAAACCGGAAATAAAAAAATCATTGCGAAATATAAACTTAAATTTCGGGCAATTTGGACTTCATAACCATTTTTCGATTTATTGACATTAGTTTATTATTAATTGATGTTATATCAATAATTTATCATACGTTTTACCATCATTATATTAAAGTTATATTAAAGTTATATTAATGTTATATTAATGTTATATATTAATGTTATATCAATGTTATATTGATGTTATATTATATTAACAAGTTTATTAAAGTTTATTAAAAGTTAAGTATTAAGTTTATTGAAAACCAAAAATTTGATACAATTTAAGTCTAGAGTCATAGTGATATATTAATGCTATATTAATGTTATATTATATTAACAAGTTTATTAAGGTTTATTAAAAGTTAAGTATTAAGTTTATTAAAAACCAAAAATTTGATACAATTTAAGTCTAGAGTCATAATGATCGAAATGTTAATTTCATCATGAATTTGCATGTGAATTGCATAGTGAATATTTTCAAGCCGAACGAGATTTGAATCAGAATCTGGCAAACAGGACTTTGACGAATTAATACATAGCCGATGTGTTACTCTTTAATCAGGACAAATTGTTGTCAATAATTATAGATTTGCACGTAATAAATTCAAAGACAATTTGCATGCGTAACATTCGAACGCGTACATTTTAATTCTCACAAAATCCATCAGTGTAACGTCTTTCTCTACAATTCAATTTTCATTTTCAATTTTCATCATCATAGACACAAAAATTAATTCCCACTTTTTTGTCACTTGATCTCTTTTTAACAAAAAACCACTCAAATTTTATTAGATGGAATAAACAAAACAAAAATCGCTAGAAAATAAATTATTTCTCGAAAAAAAAGATCTTTTACATAAAGGGAAAACTTTTTTATCAAATGGCAATTTTTGATAACAGAAAAATTTCCAATGAAGAGACAAATGATGAAAAGAAAATTTTTGATGAAATGAAGATTTTTGATAAAAGATTTTTGATGAATGATTTTTGATGAATGATTTTTGATGAAAGATTTTTGATGAAGCGCAGAAGACAAAAGTGTGGGAAAAGGAAAGTTTCGTAATACGTAGTAATTGAGGATATGTAAGCTCACATTTCGTGCCACACTGTAAAAAATTACATGTAAGAGACTGCTGTAATATGAGACTTATTATGTGGTTTGGGTTAGTGCGTCAAATGTGGCTTTGTTGCTTGATTAATGCCCTCCACGGGGCTGACACCTCGCGGAGTTTAATTGCACCTTATTCCGCATGAATATGGATGTCTGCCTCCCGGGCCAGCCAGCGTGCGCACAGTCCAGTTCGGACCTTATAAAAAAATGCAATTATGATTTTGAAAAATGGTCCGTGCGTATTCGGCACACCGCGAGTAGCCCAACCGGTTTACAAACGTTTACCTATTCGACACTCTAGCCTCTTCTCTCAAGAATCTTACACATAACTCTCATCATTTGCAAAAATAATGAATAATCTCCAAACTCTTCAAAAACAGTCTACAAAAGTTGTTCTGTGATTTGAGATGATTTTGATTCATTATTGAATGAGATATTTCACATTTTTAATTATCCTAATAATGTAGTACCAAACATCCGTTAGTGTGACACGCCGCCTGGTGAGACGCTTCGTAACTACCGCAAATAACCTATTTATGTGAATTTTAAAGAACAATGAGAATCACTTTTAGAGGTTCAAAGAAGAAAAGAAAAGAAAGAGAAAAAATTGAAAAGAGAAAAAATTTGAAAAGAGAGAAAAGAGAAAAAAGAGAAAAAAATTTGGAGAGATTTCAAAGAATTCAAAGAATTCAAAGAAATTCAAAGAAATTCAAAAAGGCTCTAGAAATCACAATATATTCTATTTTTGTCTTTAGGAATTTGTTCGTGGTTTGTTTTTGCGGTTTTTATAACGACTTTAATGTAGCGTTAATTACCCACCTGCCAATTTTGGCACGTAATTAGAGGAGCGAATTGGACAAACGACTGAAATCCACTTAGCACCTTAGAAACGCTTTTCGACCCTCCAATTAATACCCAATTTTCTAGTCAATATAAAAATTCTTACTCCCGGAATCATCGGTAAAGACCTCTTTGCATCGATCCATAACGATCGATAATAACAGCCTGAGCACTTGCGATCCAATGTACTTTGAAAGATCAAATTGTTTCTGATGATTCATTAAAGTCAGAAAATCACCAATTAATGATATCGGAAAATAAAAGATATCATTAATAATGGCTAATGATATCCCGAAATCAAAATTCGACTCCCATTTTGTGTCTGGTTGGTAAATTGTTTAATAATTCATTTCAGAGAATAGGTTCTTGGAATTGAATATCCTGGTCCATCCTATTTTTGGTAGTACATTGGTAATTAAGGGAAAAGAATAAATTATATCATCGATACAGCCCTCCTATTAATGCTACCTGAAATCGTTTTCAAATCTCGCAATGAATTTCACAGCTTGCATTCGCAAGTCAATTAATCCTTTCTCGAGGTTCGCTATCGCGGCAGCTTGCTCGCTTAATTCGAAATTAATTTCAAGCGATCAAAAAATATGAGAACAAGGTGAGACTAACACGGTGGATGCATGTAACGATTAATCATCAGCAAGTACCATACCCATACGCCCCAGAAATATTCCCATTAAATATTTCACTAAAAGCATCGAGTGAAAACGAAAGCTTATATCAGACTTGTTTTGAAATATTATTTTTTGTCATGCAAATTGCAATCGCCTGGAAAAGCATGTACCTATAAAAAGTCGCAAATTTACGGTTATTCTTAAAATCGATAAATTAAATTACCTCGGAAATAAATCGTGAACGTTTAGTAAATATCTGCGACTTTTTTTGTTTTGTGATGTTGTTTCTTGGTTTTTTGTTTCTTATAGTTCATTCCGATTTACTGAAAAATGGGTTTAAGGATACGAAAATTCATTAATTAAATAAGAATGCGAACATTTATTTTGAGATAAAAAAATGTGTTGTTTTCAAAAATTTCTTCAGCGATTCAAAATTTCAAAAAACAAATCCTCGGTGCTTACAAAAATTGTTCTTTTTCTCAGTTTTAGGGTAACTTAGAGTTATTATAATTAAAAATAAATTCTTTTTGCCAGTTGCTGTTTACTATATTATTAAATTTGTACAGTTTTTTAAGAATGCGTCGAATAAGTGATCATTAAGACTAAAACTTCTTTGTATTTATTGCAGAAACGCATTGATTGAAAAATAAATTTTGCTCACGGGAGGTCTATCGAATAATCGCATCGATGAATTTTCGATGAAGATTAGAGATGCGATTCCTGGGAACGATATCAAAGTGTAAGAAATCGATAATCCTCGGTTTCGTGAAAGACTTAATAAAGTAACTCCCGGAATTATCGTAATCCTGTTCGTTTAAGAGAAACAATGTTGTTTTGCAAATTTGAGAACAAGGAGTATAAAATGGTTCAACTTTTCTGGTCACATATGAATTATAATTTTCATCTTTGGAGAGATGTTGTCTTACATTCTGACGATAAGTATAATCAAGTTAACGAGCAAGGGATGTTGGAAGAATAAAAATGTCGTGTGCTTTATTCAAAGCAAAATTGCATCGTCTGTTTTCATGACGACGTTAAATATTTATACATCCAACATTAGATATGGCAGGTAGAGGGCCGAGCCGAATCGAATCTAAAATTCGATAATGCCTTACTCAAGAGAGGTCCATTAGCCCGGAAGCTGCGAATTATGCCGCAGGTCTTTGCAAGAGGGTCCTTACATATTATACTGTATATGAAAGGATATTACGTATTACGTGTAAAGGCCCTTCTGCAGGTGCTTTCATGTTTGGTGGTCTTCCAGTTTGTGGATTGACAAAAATAAGCGATTATCGCAACATGTATTTACTCCCTAATTATGTTGTTTCGAGTTTAAAAAATGTTGCCGTTCATTTAATGTGTATCAAAGTCTGTTGAATTTGTAGATCAGCGCATTTTTTTCATCTTGTCTCGACAGAGTGGTTTATTATTAAATTGCTAATAACAGAAAGTTAGGTTTCAAAATCAAATAGGGAAACTTAAGTATATTTTGAACAAGTTATTTATCAAACCTTGTGTAATAATTTATTAACTCTGTTGTATCTCTCGTATTAACTAGAGTAAAAAATACGTGTTAATAAAACGAATTACACTGAAAAAACTGTCTGGTTAACTTAACCAGAAAGGAATGTTAAATATGCCCTTACTATTTTTTCTGGTTAAAATAACTAGAATATTAGTTAAGT
>WNHD01000812.1:0-10783 GCA_011057455.1 Ganaspis sp. Gsp50
ACAAGACTTATATTTTCCCAAGGGGAAACAAGACTTTCATTTTCTCCTACGGGAAAACAAAAATTATATTTTCCCAAGAGGAAAACAAAATTTATATTTTTCCCTAGAGGAAAACAAGACTTATATTCTTCCTAGGTAAAACAAAAACATATTTTCTCTAGGCAAAACAAAAGGAATATTTTCTCCAAAAAAACAAAACCATATATTTCTTCTAGGGATTAAAGCATGAGTCAGAAAACAGAATCCCTTAATTGATTTATTAGATTTATTAGATTTTAAGTTCCGTTTGAATGAAGTTTGAAGACAATACAAAGAGATTTTACTGTATTTTGAATCCTCAATATATCAAATACTTTATTTAGTATCAAATACTCTATCAAATACTCTAACTCAGCATACTTTATTCTGTGAATTTAAAAATGCGGTTCAAGTGTGAAATATGATTGTTGAAATTGGCCGTAGGTGCATGTCTGATTCGCATGTTGCATGGATTTTTAAACGATGCCGCATTTAGGAGCGGCTTCAAGAAATTTGCTAGCAGGTGGTGGGTATTGTGCAAAATTAATTTCCTACTCATTTACTGATTTACTAATAAATAAAAAAATATTTTTTCAATACCATTCAAACAAGAGTTTATTGAAAATAATTAAGAGCTCATTCAAGTTTACACTTTTAAAGGACTTACGCAAATGGAAACCTCAACTCGTTTTGGGAATCAATGTCTGAAGATGCAAAAAATCAAATGGAAAATACAAGTCTGATTGAAGTTATGAATCAGTGGACTAATCAAAATGGATACCCTGTGATTTCAGTGAATAGAAATTACGAAAATGGATCTGCGACTGTCAATCAGGTTGGTTTTTCGCTCTAATAGATTATTCATACTAGTGGAAATTCGTAAAGAAATTGTTTATAATTTATATATCAGAATTGATAGAGTGAAGGTAAATGCGCTTTTTGTCATTTTTGTATTATGATTGTAGATTAGTTTTTTTGAAAAATGAAGTTCAAGGTTAAAAATAGCAATTCTTCTGTCTAGTTACTTCTGTCATGTGGACTTTATTGCTCTAACGGTGCAGTGACAAAGTAGTTTTTCAAATATAAAATAACTTGAAATGCAGATAAGTTTTCTTTACGACTAGTCCATTATCCAGTTACTGTAATTACACAATTCATAGAAGCGATAGAAAGAAGTTGCCTCTATGACGTATTTTTTAAAGCAGCGGCCAACTCATTTCCATACCATATAGTTTGCTATGTAAATCTGCATCTCTTTTATGTTTATCCACACGTAACACACTTAATTGACATTTATTGAATTTACGTAATGAAAAGACAATCGAGTCCACAAAATCGATCGTTACTGCATTTTTGGTGAATTTTCGAAACTGAACAAAAGATTTAACAAACGTGATTAGCATACATTCCCGCATTTTTTTCGAGTGGTAAAATATTCCCGAGAATATTCTTTTTATTCAACAAAACTTTCATTCAATATTTTAATATTTTTTAATAATTTTAATATTTTTCAATATTTTTCAATATTTTTCAATATTTTTAATATTTTTAATATTTTTAACATTTTTAATATTTTTAATATTTTTAATATTTTTAATATTTTTAATATTTTAAATTTAAGTGTAATTTAAATGTTGTTAACATAATTTTGATGTGAAATATTACATTTTGAATTACAAAAATTTGAAACAAATTCCATATTTAAACAAAAATATGAACTTAACACTAAAAATTTGCTTCCAATTGGTATAAATTTCATGTACGTTAAATAAATATTTTCGAAGATAATTTTAATTGATGGGTGCAGGTTTCATATCCAATCAGTTAAAATTTGTTTAAAATCAATAATAACAAACTTTAGCAACAGAAATTTGATCGACATTATATCATAAAAGAAATACGACCTGAATTAACTTTAGCAAATTACGGTTTCAATGAAACGGATTCGAATAATCAAATATTTAATTAAATATCAATGAAAAGAAATATTAATCTTAAATTTATTTGTAAACAAACAATATTAATCTTAAATGTATTTATAAACAAACAATATTAAATATTTGTAAACATTCGTTTCAAATTCTAAAATCTATAAATTGATAAATAATAATAATAATAGTTTACAATTTTCATTTCATTACATAAAAAGCTTCCTCTATAAAGCGGTTAAAAATAAAGCAATTAGATTAAAAAATAAAATAAAGCAATAAAGTAATTAAATTGAAAAATAAATTAAAGTATAAAGCAATAAATTAATTAAATTGAAAAATAAATTAAAGTATTAAGTAATAAAGCAAGTAAACTGAAAAATAAATTAAAGTATAAAGCAATTAAATTGAAAAACAAATTAAAGTAAAAGGCAATAAAGCAATTAAATCAAAAAATAAATTAAAGTATAAAACAATAAAGCAATTTAATTTCTAGGGAGCAAATAATTGAATTAATAGAATAAAAATAAATCAAATACTGATTTGATTTACCGAAGTAATTATGGATCATTATTGTATTATTTGCACTATGTATTTGTAAAATTTGTATAATTTGTATAATTTGTATAATTTGTAACATTCGCATCATTCGTATCATTTGCATAATTTGTATCAATTCGTATAATTAAATAAACCTAATACTGAAATTAGAATAATTCTATTGACTTTAATTAAATTATCAAAACAGATTTGATAAATTGAATCATTTACTTATTACGTAGAGATTATATTATTGAATAATAGAGACAAATTACTGAATACATGTAATAAACAAAATTATCTTTTTTGTGTAACAGACATGGTTCACTTTTGATAACATATCGACACTAAGTGACAAATTGTGGTATGTTCCATTAACTTTTGTTGACTCAAGTGGCAATTGGTCATCTCCTACAAAAATCTGGTTAACGTTGAAACGGGAAATTTCAATTGAAAACATTGGAGCGGATAACAATTCTTGGGTTGTTTTCAACATTGATGGAAAAGGTTGTTGTTAATCAATTAATCCATTTTCATTATTAATAAACAGTCAATTCAAAATTAATGTAAATCCAAATTACTTGTGATTTAAATATCTTTAACTCAAAAATGTTGAATGATTCTTAAAATTAATAACATAGATAATTAGTAAAATTTAATAGCAAAAATAATTATTTAGATTGAATAACCAAAACTATTATTCAGAATTTAAAAAATATTTTGCAGATTTTAATAATCATTATTCAGATTTTAAAACGATTCGTCTGATTTAAAAGAAAGATTAAAATTTGTTACAAATGTAATTAACTCTTTCATGAATTATTGAATAACAATTTTTTTATATTTATAATTAAGTTACTCCTAACATTTAAAATGCCAACTTTTAATTAAGAATATTAGGTTCTAAGGGAATTAGTGTTTAACAGAGTGTAATTTTTTAAAGGATTTTATCGGGTGAATTATGACAATAATAATTGGAAGTTTCTTGCTGAAGCTCTTAAAGAAGATCCTGAACAGTTTCCAGCGTCGACAAGAGCATCTCTTATCGATGACGTGCTTAGTCTGGCTCAAGGTGGTCTTACATCTTATCAAGTGGCATTGGATTTTATTAATTATATGAGAACAAAAGAAAGTCATTACGCTCCGTGGGCAGCATTGACGACTCACTTATTAAAATTAAAGTTTGCACTCTATGACACTGACATCTATTCGGATTTTCAGGTAAGTCATAAAAAAGTCTAAAGAATTGTTCAAGTCTGCATTCAGATTGCATGATTTACATATTTTTTGAATAATTTACACGTTTTCGAATTATTTACATGGTGCATTGTTTTCTCAATATTTTCCAGATTTTTGTGCGCAATCTTTTGTCTATTTACAACAGGTTGGAATCAACTGACGATGAAGGATCGCAATTACACATGTCAATTAAAAAAGTAGCTTGTACTTTCCAACATCCGAAGTGCATCGATTGGGCTAAACAATTATTTGCAGATGTAAAAGATTCTGCAGAAATTAGGTGAATTATTCATCGTTGTTTTATTAATTTTGTTGGACTTATTTAAAAAAAAAAAATAATAATAATACGCAAATATCTACAGTATGTGTTTATCTAGTGCAAGTAATTAATCTTCAGTAGGTAATTAAATGGAGAAGATAATAATTTATAGTTGGTAACTAATTTATAGTATGTAATTATCTGCAGTAGATAATTCTCCATGATAGGTAATTATCTACAGTCGGTAATTATCTTGAGGTCGGTAATTACCTACAGTCGGTAATTACATACAGTTGTAATTACCTACAGTCGGTAACTACATACAGTTGATAATTATTTACAGTCGATGATTAAATACAGTTGGTAAATATTTACAGAAGTTTAATATCTACAGAAGATTATAATTTACAGATGATAACTAATTAGCAGTAGGTATTTATTTTCAGAAGATAATTATTTACTGTAGGTAACTAATCATTAGTAGGTAATTATTTACAGAAGATAATTATTTACAGTAGGTAACTGATTAACAGTAGGTAACTGATCAACAGTAGGTCATTATTTACAGAAAATAACTATTTACGGTAGGTATTTAATCTGCAGCAGGTAATTATTAACAGAAGATAATTCTTTTCAGTAGGTAAATACTCTATGGTAAGTAATTATCTGCAGTGAATAATCATCTCAGTTAATCATTATCTAAAACAGGTAATTATCTCAGTTGGTAATTATCTACAGCAGGTAATTATCTACAGAAGGTAATTACTTACAACAGGTAATTATCTATAGTAAGTAATTATCTCAGTAGGTAAATATCTCAGTAGGTAATTATCTCAGTAGGTAATTATTTCCAGCGGGTACTTATCTACCGTTAATAAAATAAGCATTAGTTCACAGGAAAATTCTATCATCTGAAAATTATGAAAGAAATAACAAAGCGTCCCTAATAAGAAAGGAACTTCTTTAGATAAATATCTTGATAACTAAAATTGATTTCAAATTAATATTAGTTCACCCAAAAATATTGAAATATTGTATTTACTTTTAAAAATAATTCCAATACTATTAATGAAATCCCGACAAGTCATGTCTTCAGGTAAGAAAAAATTCAAGACAAAATAACTCATAATAAAAAATTGTTCACAAATTCCAGTCAAATGAATATTTTGTTTAAAAAAACCGATCTTTACTAGCTAGGATTGTTAAATAAAGACATAATTTTAAAAATCAAGTTAAATATAAATGTTTATTTATGTTTCTGGGGAAGTATCTTATTATTAAAAGTTGGAAATCCATGGATGCGAAATTCATAAAATTTTCAATAATAAAGCTTTATGAAATCTTGTCTTTTTATTATTCAGAGATGGTGTAAAAGATATTTTAAAATATCTGGATATTTTATTGAATTTCCAGTGTTCCGATGCATACTCGGGAGATATTTTACTGTACCGTCGCGAGAGTTGGTGGAGAGGATGATTGGCAATACCTCCTGCAAAAAGCAATAAACGCGACAGACAAAGAGGAAAAGAATCGACTTCTGTCCTCACTAGCGTGCTTTCAAGTGCCCTGGATTTTACAAAAGTGAGCATTCAGATTAAATATTAAAGTTGACATTCTGCTTCAGAATTAATCACTCGTATTTCAAACTCATCCTGGGATAATAAAATATTTTATATAATAAATTAATGTGCGATGTGATTAATTTCTTATTCTTAAACTCATAGTTGATTTCTATTAATAATGTATGAAATAACGTTAATAATGTAACAGTGTCTAGATTTGCTCGAAACTTTCATAAAATTGCTTTCGAGAGTTCATAAAATTTTCTGGAAATTGAATCTTGTTGGCATATAATTGAGCCAATTGGAATGGAGATATTATTAATTTTAATGTTTATCTATTAGGAGAAGGATTGAATCATTTTTTGAAATTTCTCTTTTCATTATTCCAGTCCTGCTATGCAAAAAAAATAAGCAAAATTTTGAGACTATAGATAGTGTGAAAAAGTTGCGACTATTCTTTTTAGCAGAAACTTTTTTGACTCTCTTAAGCAGAAAAAAATTATACTCTTTTTAGTAGAACAAAATTATACTCTTTTTAGTAGAACAAAATTAGACCCCTTTTAGCAGAAAAAATTTACTCTTCTACTTAGCAGAAAATAATGTTGCACTGATGAAACTGGAATTTTTTGTAACTACCTATATTTTGAGTTTTTAAATGTTGCAGAACTCTTAAAATGACATTGGACAGAAACTTGTTCAGTGATCAAGAAAATCGGGTCATTCTACACTCCTTTTCTAAAAATCCAGAAGCGGCTTTTGCAGTTCAGAGATTTATTGAAAATCATTGGCCTGAAATTGTAAAACGGTAATAAGATTTTTAAATAAACCGGCTTCATTTACTTGATTAGTATTAATGCAAAAGTATTGAAAATCTTTAATAATGAGTAATTTAGCTATGAGTAGTACTGAGTAATTTATCTTCTTCTTTTAATCTACAGGTATCAAAATTCTTATTTTATTATGAGAGAGTTGATATCAGCGATGACAAAATCTTTGATGACGAAGCAAGATCTAGTGACGGTAAATAATCAAATCTTGATTTTAAATAACTAATAAAGCACCCTTTAATTTTGAAAAATTGATGTAAACGATTTTTGGAAGGAAAATTGGGAAAAAAGCTTTTCTTAATTCACCAATTTCCTCCATCGTTTTTCCAATTTTATTCTCCAATTCAATAATGGGATCAAATTGATCCCAGGTTCATTTCTGTGTAGTGATTATTGTTTTATATTAAAATATTTTGATAAAATGTATTCCTTTAAGTAAATAAGACGTATTGTTCATAAACTTTTTTCAGTTTCAAGAATTCAGAGATAAGAACCTTGAAAATTTAAAAGCCGTCGGTTATGACGTAGTCCTTGCTGAATTGGAATCAAGTGCATGGGAGCAATGGCGGAATACTTCATTATCAGTGATAGAGACGTGGATTAAGGAAAACAATAAACCTCAACAATGAATAGTTTCAATAATTAACGCTCATTAAAAAAAGGGCTGTATTGTGAAAGTAAAATCCAACACATTTTTTAAAAATGTTTAAAAAAAAGTACAGCCTTCTTAGAATAAAAACAAAAAATTGATTTTATTAAAAATTTTAAATAAAGAATTTTGTATTTTAGTAACTTTTATATAATAAAAAAATTTATATAATAACGATATAAAATACAATAACAATATAAAAATATAATAACGATATAAAAGCATTATTGCGTAAAGAGGATAGTGTATCGAAAAAAGTTTACAGCGATTTCATTGAGTACTTAAAAGTCAATCATTCATGTGTAATAAACGATGCATTGTAAAACATATTAAAAATGTATATTACGTGTTACATGTACTTTTAAAAGAGAACTAAATTTATACTTTAAACCAAATTTAAATATAAAATAAATTTGAATTTAAAATAAATTTGAATTTAAACTAAATTTGAATTTAAACTAAATTTAAATTTAAGCTACAAATTATATAATAGTTTTAAATTTTTCATTCATTTCTGTAATCATTTTTACTCAAGATATAGTATCTTGAGTCAAAAATCGCAATGACTAAGTTAGGTAGATTAAGATAGATTCCTCATTGTCAATATTTTTAAGAGAAAAATGTACTTTTGTTTCACTCACCTTTAGAACAACGATTTTCGATAATATAGATGTTATAAGTTGTTAGATTGTAAATGTGTGTAAAGATAATTGTCGTTACTTAATTGTTAATTAGCTTCGTTGATTTTTCGTTTATGTACTTTCATTAGTATAAAGATATGTATATATTTGCATTGTTACTGATACAGTAAGGGAGATTGCAACTCAGACAGTGGAGAAAGTAAAAATAGTCAGACAAACGCAACAAGATGGATCTAAAACTCGACAGTGGAAAAAGCAAACACAGTCAGACTAACGCAATAAAACGTATCTAAAACCAAAGAGTAGAAAAAGCAAACACAGTCAGCCAAACACAAAAATATGAATTAAAAATCTGACAGTGGACCAAACAAGTATAGTTAGACTAAAGCATGTAAAACGTATTTCAAATTGAACAGTAGAAAAAGCAAACATAGTCAGATGTAGATAGTCGAATGTAAATTAAACAGTAGGAAAGGCAATTATAGTCAGACCAACGCAGAAAGACGAATTAAAAATTTGACAGTAGACTAAACAACTATAGTTAGACCAAAGCATGTAAAACGTATTTCAAATTGAACAGTAGAAAAAGCAAACATAGTCAGATGTAGATAGTCGAATGTAAAATCAAACAGTAGAAAAGGCAATTATAGTCAGACCAAAGCAATAAATAAAATTCAACGACCCACAGTAGAAAAAGTAAGCAAAGTCAGACACACAAAACTTTGGTCTGATTATTTTTGCTTTTTCTACTAATTTATTTTTTACTTCTTCGGTCTGATTATACTTGCTTTTTCTACTGGTTTTAAATTTATTTTCCTGCGTTGGTCTGACTGTTTGTTTTTTCTACTAATTGGTTTTGAATCTTACTGAAAAAAATCTTTTTAAGTCTTACCGAGATGGTCTGACTATAATTGCTTTTTCTACTGTCAGAGTTTAAAATCTCGCACACCACGTTGACCAGGCTTGCTTTTTTTACTAATTTAGATTTTTACTTTGTCGGTCTGACTATATTTGCTTTTTCTACTAATTACTTTTAATTACTGAAAAGAAAGCTTTTTAAGTCTTATCTAATTGGTCTGACTATATTTGCTTTTTCTACTGATTACTTTTAATTAGTAAAAACAATCTTTTTAAGTCTTATCTAATTGGTCTGACTGTAGTTGCTTTTTCTACTACCTGAGTTTTAAATCTCGATCAATATATTGGTCTGACTAGGCTTGTCTTTTCTACTGTCTGACTTAAAATCTTTCTTTAAAATTATTTTTTAAATTTGCCTTTAAAATTTGTCTCATTGCGTCGATTTGGTCTATGTTGAGCTTTTTCTACTGTCTGACTTGAAATCTCCCTATACTGTACATGTCAATTGTTACTGAGCGTTACTGTTAATAGACTTAATCAACTATTTCAAGAAAAATCGGAAGTAGAATTTTGAGGGTAAGACAATCACTTAAAAAATTAAGTAACGTTTCTTTTGTTCAAAGTAAATTTCTTTTAATTCAAAGTAGCTAAATGAATATAAAAATTAAAAAAATATTTTTTTCGATGAATGAATATAAAAATTAAAAAAAAAATTTCTTCGATGAATGAATATAAAAATTAAAAAAATAATTTCTTCGATGAATGAATATAAAAAATAAAAAAATAATTTTTTCGATTTTGGCCTACCCTCAGAGTTGAAAAATTTATTCGTGTTAAACATGAAAACTTTACTGCTAATTCAAATTTTATTTTAAAAAGTAAATAAAATAAAAAAATTACAAACTAGGCAGATTTCTGCATTGGAATTTTCTTTCTGCACGTTTAGCCACAAGTTTTTTTATTTTCTTCTTTGGTAATAATTGGGTTTATTACCGTAGGGAAAAAGGTAGGTAAATTCATTTTTTTAATAATAAAAATGATGATGATAATAATACTAGTAATAATAGCAATCATAATAGTAATAATAATAATAATCCCGTGGGAGTTGCTGGACTCCTATCGGGCGCGTCCCCAGGTGGCGGATAGGGGAACGCCTCCCAGATATGGGTGGAACAATTCTACGACAACAAGTTTTATTCTTTGATTGCTTTTGTCAAGCATTGTTACAAAACCAAGCAACAAGAATCTCGTCCCTCGCTTCACTTATCCTTAGAACAACGATTTTTTAATAATACATATTTAACAAATTTTTACGTCGTATATAATGTGTGTGTCTAACGGTAGTAATAATTACTTAATTGTTAATTAATTATCTTCCCGTTATTATATTTGTATTACTCTATTAATATGTATATATCTACAGCTATTTTTACTCACCAGTAATTTTTTATTTTTCATTATTACTGATAACATATTTCAATATTTGTTAACATTTATTATAATTACGAGCGCTTCTCTATTTATTCTAAAATTGTGTAAACTTTATTATATATTCTTTATGAATCCATTTCCTTTCATCGACTTTAGTCGGTTTTAGAAAACCTTTGCAAATTCGTTATTAGACCCTTCGATCAAAAGTCACTTTGGTTATACAGAAAAAATTGCGTCTGCTTCTTAAACATAATTGTGTTAACAATTTTTTTCAGTAGTAGAATTTTTTTCATTTCCATTTCTCTTTTATATAGGCAATTTTTAAAAATGTTTTCTAAACTTTGAAATTGTCGGTATTTCTTTAAATCAATGAATGCCAATTTTTGATAAAATATATACTTTTGTATGATATAAACTTGTTTGGATTTATCAAAAAGAAATGGAAATTGACGAGATATAAATTTTGTTGTCAGTATTTCGATGACTCGATTTCTGTCGATATCTTTTTTACAATATTTACAATGTGATCACTAATTTACATCTATTGTCTAGTTTCTAAAATATATCTACCTTCGCTTGTGTTTGTTTTTAAACTTTTCAAAATTGTCCCGTGACAGACGTGTTTATCAAAGGTAGTGATTGAAATTTTGAAAAAAGAGATTGATAAAAAATTAGTTTGAAAAATTATTAAAATTTATTTCTTTAACCAGAAAACTATTAAATAGTGAAAAACTTCACTATTTCTGTTTTTTAAAAACAAATAAACTTTTTGTTTATTTGTAAATTTAGTTAATTTTATTTGTATTTTATTTTATTTACTTTAAGTTACTT
>WNHD01000812.1:14125-43151 GCA_011057455.1 Ganaspis sp. Gsp50
TACCAAAGTTTTAAATGCTACCAAAGTTTTAAATGCTACCAAAGATTTAAATACAATGATTTTAAATACTACTAAGATTTTAAATACTACCAAAATGTTAAATGCTACCAAAGTTTTAAATACCACTGAAGTTTTAAATCATATAAAACCATTTAAATAAACATTGTAAAATATTTTAAACAGAATAGATATAGCTCATAAATAAAGTGTTATTTTGTAAATGCTTTCCATTATACAATATACAAAGCATAAAAATATCTTATATTTTACAATTTTCCATGAATTTATAAATCCATAAGTAGAATGCGATTTTAGTTTTTTCGATTTCTGTATTATGTTTAGAATAAATCGGAATAAATATAATTATATCGTATTATATTGCATAAAGTATAATTAAGTATAATATAGCATATTATTGTATATTTTATGGTATAACATATTATCATATTGTAATGTAATATATAAAATTATAATATATTACAAAGTTGCCCTGGTCCATCAAATTTATTCGTAAATTTCTCTTTTCAATTTATTTAATTACGACTTGATTAAAATGTAATCGTTTTTTCATTTTCGTATTATGATTAATAAGAGTACTTGAACTACATGTATGCTAATTACACGTATGTTTCAAACTCCATTTCGTTGTGTAACATATATAAAGGTTATCCACAAGTATTTATACATAGAATGTATTTACGCGGTAACAAAATACCGAAAAGAAACTCTTTTTTAACATTATACTTAAAATATGTTTATATGTGTAAATTAAGGCTGAAAATGTACCAGGGACGTACAGCACTTAAATGAGATCATAATTACATTTGTAGTTTAAATATTGTAATGGAAAATAAAAATATCAACATTTGTTTAATAAAAAAATAAATAACAAAAAATAAACAACAAAAAAAGCGAAAAAAGTAAAAAAGAATATAAAACATAAATAATAAATAAATTACGAATATAAATGTATACGTAGATTAAATAAGTACAATATATAAATATTTATTATAAATATTAAACACTAAGCGTAATCATAATATAACGAAAACATAACAAAAATAACGAAAAATCGTTTTGTGATTATAATGAAATTGATCCTTGAGAAAAATCCACTTAAATATATTTCTCCACAATTTCATAATAAAAAATGTTGTACGTAAAAAATAAAAAATATTTATGCGAATAATAATTGAAATTGTAAAATTTGCTTGCACTAAAGTTAAAAAATATTAAAATATAAAAACAAGTCCTAATAAATTCTTATTAAAAATGTTGAAAAAAGTAAAAAATTAGATATTTGCAAATATATTTTGACGATTTAAGTATTTTGCGTTTATTTGGATTAAATATAAAAATTACTCGATTTAGTTATGTAGATACTTTTCCCTGTATAATTTTCGTATGATCGTTCCTTGTTAATAGCAATTACTTGGACGATGAGTTTACTTGACAATTTATGTGTTAAATACGCAGGGCACAAATTTATTTGTTCTATTATGAAATAGAATATATAGAATCGCATTTAATTGTTTAATATTGTTAAGTTATCAATTAATTAGTGGCAGCTTTGTTACGACTTACTTGAGCATTGATTATGAGGATAATACACTCAAATCGCACAAGTTAAATGTTTGACATAAACTTTTTACGAGCTTAATAAAGAGACTTTATTTTAACAGTAAACTGAAACTATTTTTAATATATCGTACTGGGAGTTTATGTCCTTTTAAAATAGTTTATTACCTGTTTTATCAAATAAAATGCTCCTTAATCTTAAATTAAAAACATTAATTAAAAAAAATAAAAAAGTTTATTTACAAAAGTTACAAAAAAGTAAGCTCAAAAAGTATTTCAAAAGTAAGTTTAAAAAACGTGTAAAATTGTGTTCTTAAGAAAAAAAATTTTGTTAATAAATAAATATATAAATAAAATATGTATGTATCAATAAATTATCAATTACTTGATTTTAATAATTTTTTTGTGAAATGATTTTTTTGGCACCTGTACAGCCAAATAAATATTAATTTAAATATTTATTTAGCGATTTGTATGTTTAGTCTTTAAAAACATTTTATTTTAACGTTTAACTTCAATGGGTTTATTTTATTTTTATGAATATTCAATTTTGTTTATTAACATTCATTTACTTTGAGTCAAAAAAACAAATAAAAACAGAAAAATAAATATGAAAAATAAATACACAAATAGTAAAAATATAGGAAAAAAAATTCTTTCACTTTTCAGTGAATTTTTTAAAAATTCACTAAATTATGAATCAAAAACCAATTGAAATGTTCGCTAGTGTGATACGCTATCTAGTGAGACGCTTTACAACTACTGAGAGTAGGTTACTTTCTGTTTTCTCACCTGGCGGACAGAACAGTAACTACTGAGAGCAGATTCGAAAGCAAAAGTCACGCCTACAGCGGAAATTTCAACAGTAATCGTTCAAATATTTTTAATTAAACGATTAACTTAATGAACGCTTTTATATTAAAGAAATATTGAAAACGTTTTCTTTATATATAAGTAATATAAAAAATATAAATAAAACAGATTAATAAAAAAGATAAACAAATAAAACGTTTTGTAAAAACGTAAAGGAGAAAGTAAAGTAAAAGAAGAATAGGTATAAAAGAAGAACGATTTTCTATTTTTATAATTAGAAAAAAAAAGAAACGTTTCTCTTACAGAAAAAAGAAAATTTGAATGACATTTACTATTCACATGTTTTCTGAGTGTATCATATTTTGTGGTCAGTTTACTTCATTTTTAATGGCTAAAGATTTCATTTTTTTATCAGGAAATCTTTAGTTGCAAATGAAAAGTCGTGATCTTGGTTTAATTCATTTAAAAATGCATGTTTAGTCTTAATTGTAATACCAATATTAAAACTTACTTTAAAGTCCCACTTTGCCTAGAGGTGGTGACTGATGTTGTATTAAAACTAGATCCTGCCAAGGCAAACAATTGTCCTTACGTTAGTAATTATTTGACAAGCTTAACATGATCCATTGTTTTTTTATAAGAAACGCGTGACTAATTTTCGAGGGTCTTACATAAAAAACGTATAAAAACCGCATTTCAATTCCTCTGAATGTAATTTTAACGCAGTATTGATTCTCACCTGGACGAATATCTCTCTTAATTGGCTTCGACAAACGCAATCATTATAATAAAGTTTTTATATAAATCTTTTACTGACTAAGAATTTCTTTACGTTGTTTTTTTAAGTGTTTAAATTATCTTCTTATAAATTTTAAATGTCTGAAAAAATTATACCAAGGACATCGTTGCTGATTTTAATATTATTTGGGCGAGTCCTGCAGCCGTTATTTTCGGTTGATAGAGGTACAAATGAAAATAATAATCTGTCGAGACTGGGGTAATGAAATTTGTGAAGTTTTTTTTATTCCTTATCTATGGTGCAGGGCTCGAGTGAAGACTACTGTTGTGGAGGACACCTGACGACTGTTGTTGTTGCGAATTCGCTAAATTTCTTATCAATAGGAACTCTATCGTCGTAGAGTGTTGGAGCTTGCAGAATGATCCCTGCAGTTCCAACTAAAACTGCTAATGTGAAAATCCACAAAAATAACCTGTCGAGGACCATTGCTACGTATTTCCAATCTTCTTTTACCTGAACAGAGAAAAATTAGATATTTGTATTTGAAATATATCGTAAATGAAAAACAGATTGAAAAATAATATATTGTTTGTAAAATTAACATTCCTAGAGAAAAATCACAAATAAAAAATAAAACTAACAATCGTAACTTTTAAACTATAAAACTTTTTATACAATCAATATAAAATACGTAAACGACATGAAAATTTGGGATAGGAAACTATATAATTTCCTAAGTTTTTTTTTGAAATATGTAATTATATATTGGAGTGATAATTATATTATCTTTTTGTTAGAATAATGACAGAAATTTAAGGTAAAATGAAGTGAAAATAAGGTTAAACTGAAACTAATAATTTATTAATAAAGAATTTCACAAAATATCAAAACTTTGAATAAAAATGCAAATTATTGTTTTTTGTCTACTTCAATGGATTGAGTAACATTTTTTTTAAATGTTCGTTAAAAGGAGACCAAAATTGAGTTATCATTTTTTTCAACATTCTTGTTTAACCTCTTTACACAAAAAATTGCTCTATCTTTTAAGATACTGGATCAATTTTAATAAATCAAAGACAAAAGTAATCCAAAACAACTCTTTTTCATTATTGTAAAAAAGACTTAAGAAATTGTAATTATGTCTGCTGATATTTAATAATTTTATGGCCTAAAAGCAACACGTGAAACCAGGCGTAGTAACAAGCAGACAAGAGATTCTGCGCGCATGTGTACGCGCATGCGTTTTCAGATTTTTTCATGTCAGCTGATCGTCTGCTTATTGCCACACCTTGCTTAAATTTTAAAATGCCCAGAAAAGTATCTCAGTACTTTTAAATAGTGTGTCACTTTTTCGTTTAAATCAATAAATAAATATTCGTTTTGGGATATTGTTAACTAATCTATTTATTTATTGTATCAACGGGACTTAGGAAAATGAAAAAAGCCCCTTTGTGATTCCCGGTCATTTTCCCGAATCCAATTTCCCGAACGCCGTTGTCCCGAATGCATTGCCAATTCGAATATTAATAAATTGATTAATTGGAATATTAGTAGAGTCTGAAAGAGAGAAAGATTGAGTTTGAAATTTGTTGTTGTAACCTTTGTGGAATCTTCAAGCATTTTGGTGTGTTCGGCTATAAATCTCACACAGATGCAGGACCTGTGTATTTCCGGTGGACACTTGGAATGTGAAAATGTAGGTGTATTTCGTAGTACAGGATTCTTGAACTCCTCGACTGCTGGTTCTGCAGCAATTGAGAGATCCTCACATTCTGCATGAAGTGGTAGTGGTGGCAGTGGAGGTCCATGAATCAGACAACTTCCACCAAATCGAGCGCCATCAGTAAGGCTAAATTACAAAAAGGAAAAAAAATAAAGTACAAAAAAGAAAAAGGGTACGCCAGAAAAAGGATAAATTGCAAAACAGAATAAGAAAGAATTACAAAAGAGAATAAGAAAGAATTACAAAACAGAAAAAGAGTAAATTACAAAATAGAAAAGGAATAAATTACAAAACAGAGTAATTACAAAAAAATAAATAAATTACAAAAGAAGCTTTATTGATCAATGCTGATAAATTCTTTCAAAAATTCTTTCTCCAAGTTTAATAAACTTGTAAATTCAATCAATTAATTTTTGAAATGTTAACTATTTAGGATTCAACATTTTTTCTAATCTAGAAAAATCAGAACAAAAATATATAGTCGTTTTCGAGTAATAAACTAAACTGCAGGCAAAATTTTGAAATCGTTTGATTAACCGCAAAAAACTGATTTCATGTTTTTCATAATAACTCAAAAACTAATCAAAACTTTTTAAGTTCCTTGGACTCAAATTGAAGAAGAATTACCGCAGAATGTGGATTCTGGTTTACATAATTTTTCCGTGATTTGTTTAGCTTCAGGAACAACTTGAAGTCAAGAGATGAAATTTTTAAAAATTGAAAAATTAGATCTTCCTCACGAGGAAACCCATTGACGTGAACGTATTCTAATTGGGCGCAATCTTTTGGAAATTTTATAGACTTTCAAAAGCTATTTTACAAAATTTTACAGCGCCATTTCTCGTGGATTTATCAGCACTTGAAGACTGTCGTGTTTTTATAGCGCTCGAGGTAAGTGTCCACATAATTTCTGACGCTGCTGTAAGCGACATTAATTATGTCACAAAAAATTATTTCCGCTCAATTGATAAAATACGAGATTTTAGAGAAAAATAGATTATTATAAATCGAATTAGCAGAGTTCGACATTGGTCGAATAAGCAGCAAAAACTCGCTGATTTAAATCACAGCGTCTTTTCGCTGCTTTGTGGAATTTTTGCTGATTTGAAACCTGATTCACAACACGGCGGAACTTCGCTGATTCTAGAAAGTCGATTCAATAAATAAAAGAAATAATATGCGAGTATAAAGTAAGACAAAAAATATGAAAACAAGATTGTGAAAAAAGTATGAAACAAATATGAAAAAAATTATAAAAAAAGATTGTGAGCGAAATAAAATAAAACGTATAGATAAAATAAATGCTTCCCTATGAGGAAGCAAAAGAGACACAAATAATAAAAAATGTGAATGGGGAAATGATGAAAAAAAATTGATTAGGAAAAGATGATAATTAAAGTTTCGTTACCTTGACGGTGACAAATCTTCTTTAGAAACAGGGCGGCTGTGGAATCTTCCAGGCGTAAGATGCTCGTCACTTTCTTCGTGAGATCCAGGGTGGTAAGGGTAGTAGCAAGTCTTTTCCTTTCCTCTCACGGTTCTCATAAGAACTCGCCCCGACGAATAACTGCAAATAGATGCAGCAAAATTAAAATCTACGTCACCGCATAGGGTGTCGTATAATTAACTTTTCACAAAATTACATAAAATTGAATTTATTATCATGCTGCGATCATACCTACAATGCAGATTACTTTTAACCCGACTTTTTGCGATTCGTGCTAGATATTACAACTTTCTAATTAAATTCACAATCTACTAGCGTTATTAACCTTATCTAAAACCACAACGGAATATCTCAATTTCTTCCACAATTGGAATCGAAAATAATTTTCCTTCCGTGTTTCACTTGAGTCACTTCACTTAAAATTGCCCATTTGAATAATTAATGTATTTCTAAAAATTTGTCATTTTTGATTTATTATTATTTACTTTCTATTATTACATCTTAACCGTAATTTTACCCGTTTGTCAATAAATGGAATGAAATGAAATTACTTTTTTATTATTTAAAATTATTTTTTTTATTATTTTTTTTTTATTATTATTTTTTTTTATTATTATTTTATTATTATTATTATTTAATTCAACAAAAATGTTTAACGTCAGCGCATTCTTATTATTTGTTTTTTAATTTGTTAAGAAAAAGTTAGTTTAAGAAGTTTGTTTAAGAAAAAGTTGGTAATAACATTTTGTCAAAAATTCTAGATTCTTTTTTTGTCTAGAATTGCATTAGTAATGAGATTAAATGCAGCTGCATTCGTTTTCAAAAGTAGGTCATGAGCTTAAGTAATTTTTTTTTCCTTGTGGGTTTCTTGCCTTGTGACATAAAACCACGTTGTTAAAGGCGGTTTTTCTTCTAGGGCTGGAAAGAGCTACTAGATTGGAGACTTTCCAAATAATATAAAGCTATAATGTTGGAATGGCTCGGATTATACATATAGGGAATAAAGAAAGGCGACTGAATCTTATCAATTTCCACAAAAAATTCCGTCTCACAGAGCATTCAAGTTGCCTATTCAATTTCATATCAAAAGAATTTCATCTCTACAGCAAAATATTTTCATTACGAAAAATTATCATGATTATTAAATAAAGTGCTGTGTTGATATTTGAAGAATACTCTCTTTTATACTATTCCTTATTTATTCTATGTTTTATTATATTATTTATTTTTCCATTCTATATTGAATTATATTATTTATTTTTTCTTTTCATTATCTCATTATTATATCTTTTTAATATCCTTTTCAATTATTCTGTTATTTTTTATTACACTCGAACAATTTTTGTAACAAATTCCGTTTAATTCAATCGCTAAGAATGTAAAAAAAATTACCAGCTTTAATTAAAAAAACCATTTTTTTAATTAAATGATCAGCTTTTCGAAAATTTTGGTTTAAAAACTAATCAATCTTTTTTTTCAAACGATTAACAAAAATTGGGTCAAAATGTGTGTAAAAAATTTTTCATGCGCTTTTTTTGTGTGTGTTTGTGTAGTGAAATGATTTAATATGTAATCTAGAGTGCAATTTCCTGTTTCAGTGCAAAACTTACCGATTTGTATCGAATTTGTATTGAGGCCTCCGCATTACTAGCAGCCGGGGCAGTATGTGTATAAAAACTCTTTTCACCCAGGGTGCCATTTTATGAGTTTGTGGTGAGCGAAAATGAACATTAAGTACCACTACGGTGACGCAAATGCTAAAACAAAAATGAGAGAAAAATGCTATAGAATTTGCATATTTAAGACCATCAGCGTGTCAGATCACTTTTAATGTCCTTTTAAACAAAAACACGAAAATGTACAAATGACTAAGAGAATGCAATTAGAATTTACTTATTCCATTCATTTCTTGCTTACATTCATTTTCTTATTTTATTCATTTCTTTCTTCGATTTATTTACTTATTCTATTTTATTAAAGTACCAAAATATAGCGAATAATACCTCAAAGAACATTTTCAATTTTTCAGCGTTAAACAAGATATTTTATTATGTACACGCTCATGAACATGATATAGAAGTTTGCGTCTGACTATGCTGACTTTTTCTACTGTCTGGTTTAAAATTACCGCTTCCGTATAAATTATTTATTGAATAAATTAAATAGCTGTGTTTCCTCAACGTAAATCTTTCTTAATTAAATGAAATTAATTAAAATTCGTGTTTAATGCTGATCCTCACCTCACGTTCTCCGCGGTTGAAATTTAATTTGATTATCAGTGTATAGGGTTGATTAAAGTCTTAAAAGTTTAATTAAAAACGAAACAACTTGTTCTTGCGCTTCATTCGGTTAACGTCAAAATAAATTGATAGAAACAATAAATAATAAACAAAAAATAAATATTAAGAGCAAGAAAACAAAATTTTAAGGTAATTAAAAATGGGATTAAAAATTAGATTAAAAATGGGATAAAAATGGGATTAAAAATAGGATTAAAAATTGGATTAAAAATAGGATTAAAAATGGGATTAAAAATGAGTGTTGAATATTGAAATATTTTAAATACTCTGTGCAGGAGAAAATTTAATATATTTGTGAGAGGCTTTATAGAGTACGAGTTATATGTTTCAGAATGCTTGAAAATTTATCTTGCACTCGAAAACGTGCGCCCTATTTTATATGACGTTATACGGTACCTCATAAGTTCTTTGAAATCTCACGGCAGGCTCTTCTTGAAAGCACCATATCAGATCGAAATTCTTTTGAAAATCCCTTCTTTTTTCAAGCAAATAGAGGGATCTTTGAATATCTTAAGAATTCCGACTAGAGCCATTAGCACCTTTTCAAGTGGTAGCGCGAGCATAATAATTCATTTTGCGTTTGAGAGAAACTGGAAGCACTCACTGAAACACGCGATACTAATCGTTTTTTCTTTTTTTAATTTTTCCTCATCCTTAATTTCTTGATTGTTCTTTTTTATTTCCTTTGAAGGAATAGATCTCTACCCTCTTTTTATGGCATTTTATCCGGTCGTTTCAAGATCTCACGAACGGCAATGACGAAGCTCTTTCTATATTGCAAGAGAGGTAGATAATAATGGAGACCGTAAACTGATAATCCTGCAGACGTAAACGTTTCTCCAGAGCAAAAGTATGCATTAAAGCGAGCCCCTAAAGTTTTCAAATTCATCAAGTTTTTAGGCATTTCGTTACGACGCGAAAGGATATGTGCGAAATTAATCAAGTGTGCTGTAAATTTTCCAAATCTTCTCCACAAGTCGCACCAAAAATTAATCTCTCCTTTCTAAAAAGACCCTAATAAAACACTAATTTATTTATTTATATGAAAAATACACAGGGAAACAAAATGCCTTGTACAAAATGAAAATGAAAATAATAAATAGAAATAATTTATAATGAAATTAAAATTTTACTTAATAGTATTAATTAGTATGTTGATAATTGTATCTAATTTCTTATAAATAGAAATGTATTTAAAATCTAAACAATTAAAAGACAAATACTTAATTTATTGCAATCAAAATTATAAAATGAAAAAAGTGATCATAAATTTTGAAAACTTCGATGAATTGAAAATTTGAAAACTATGAATGAAAAATTTGAAAACTTTCAATGAAATTGAAAGTTCGAAATTTATTGAGCATTTTAATTTGACAAAGTGTTTCAGATTGAATAAAACAGTGATAACAATGGACACTAATTATAATGTGTAATAATCACCCTCTTTTGTGGTAATTTACAGCTTGTCATAAATTATTAGGCAGAGTAGTAGTTATTTGAATGTGGGTAACTATCTCTGAATTTTACAATTTGTAATAATGTAGCAGTTTCCGAAAAATAGTTCTCGCGCTTTGCACGGTCGTAACGTTAGGCAAGTCAAGTTATACAAGTGAATATTAACTGCGTATAATAAAATTTAATTGCATATTATAGTAGCTTCTAATGGGTTGCGTGAAATGATTAGAGTATATCACACTCTGAATTTCGTACTGTTCTATAATAAAATTGATTAAGTGAACCATTAAAACGCAGAGTTATGAAAAGTGTCTCAAAATGTAAAATAATCACTATTAAATACGAAACTTTGAAACTTTAATAGAATGCACGTATAAAATCACATTTTTTTAATCAGCAATAATAATTATTGATAAAAAATGTTGGCTAAAATTGTATGCATTGTAAAATTTCTGCAATGAGTCACACTCTGTGGAAATCAAACACCGTTTATTTTCAAAAAAGTACAAAAAAGTGTTTTTTTATTTCTCTTTCTTTCTCTTTCTTTTTTCTTTTTTCTTTTTCCTTTTTCCTTTTTCCTTTTTCTACTTTTCTTTCTTTCTTTTTCTTCTTCCAAGCTCGCAATCCAAACAAGAACAATTAAGGAATTTCTGAAATTATGCATTTGTTGTTTCACTTAGTTTTAATTAGTTTTTAACTACATTTGTTTTAAATTTAATTTCGCCTGGGAGAGAAAAATGCTACCATCGAGTCTGATCGTTAATCGTCCTTCTCGCGGAAAATTCCTATTCCTGCTCTTAACCTCCATAGTCTTTGGAAACTCTCCAAGAGCGAGTTTCACCAAAAGCACAGTCATTTTTCTTGCCACAGACTTTCTGCACTCGGCGATACATTTCTCGATGAAGTCGCATGTGAACTTATCGTAAAGTTTCTTCACAATTTTGTATTTTTCCAAAAGTATTGTGTGATTCTAGAATTCCCCGCAGTAAATAAATCAGTCCTTTTGTAAAGAAAAGTGCAATTTTTTGTTCTCCAATTGGTTTTCCTGCTGATGATAAATAACTTCTTTAACATCCTCATGGTAGAAATAAATAAAACACTTTCAATCTAAATAAGTCAAACAATGCGAAGAAAAAGCTCCGCATGAGAGCAAAATGTTAAATTTTAAGCGTGTCTGACTATAATGTGCTTTTTCTACTTCAATGAACAATTTGCGTCTGACTAAAATTTGGTTGTACTACTACAAGGGAAATTTGGTCTTGGTAACATTTCTACAGTGAGGTTTTGTTTTTCTACTGTAAGCTAAACGTCACGTCTGACTAAAGTCACGTCTGACTAAAGTCCCGTCTGACTAAAGTCCCGTCTGACTAAAATTAAGTTGTACTACTGGCGAAGAAAAATCTGACTAAAATTATGTTGTACTACTCTTACAAGCATGTGTGATAAACATTTAGTTGTTTTACTTAAAGAGAACGTTACGTCTGACTTAAATGTACTCGTTCTACTTAAGGAGAACGTGATGTCTGACTTAAATGTACTCACTCTACTTAAAGAGGACGTTATGTCTGACTTAAATTTACTTGTACTACTTAAATACAACGTTATGACTGATTTAAACATACTCGTTCTACTTAAAGAGAACTTTATGTCTGACTTAAATTTGGTCGTTCTACTTAAAGAGAACGTTATGTCTGACTTAAATTTGCTCATTCTACTTAAAAACAACGTTATGTCTGACTTAAATGAACTAATTCTACTTAAAAGAGAACTTTAAGTCTGACTTGAATGTACTCGATCTACTTAAAAGAAAACTTCATGTCTGACTTAAATTTGCTCGTTCTACTTAAAGAGGATGTTGTGTCTGACTTAAATGTACTCATTCTACTTAAAAACAACGTTATGTCTGACTTAAATTAACTAGTTCTACTTAAAAGAGAATTTTAAGTCTGACTTGAATGTACTCGATCTACTTAAAAGAAAACTTTATGTCTGACTAAAATTTGTTTGTTCTACTTAAAGAATCGCGTTGCCTGACTACAATTTGGCATTTCTACTTAAAGAAACTTAATAGGCCTGACTACAACTTGCTTGTTCTACTCCAAAGACTATGTAAATAAAATGTATGTATGTCTGACTAAAATTTGACCGTTCTACTGAAAGGGAAACATCCTCTCTACATAAAAAAATGGTTTAAATATAAACTATAAACTAAATTTATATATATAAAATATATTTTCTGTTTTTTTTCAAATTTTACTTTAATATGTGGTACATTACGTGAATAAATTCTTGTTACTAATTTTGTTATACAATTTTATTTTTAATAATTCAACTAATTTTGTTGTTTATTTTATTATTTATTTCTTTAGTTCGTTCAATTTATGCTACAATCGATTCTGTTTCAATTAAGCCAATTCTGTATTACGAATCTTGAGGTTGAAAAAGTCCTACAACTCTTCAGACTGACCATCCTGTCATGATGTCGACCCCATGAATTCCAATCAGATTTCGTAAATCGACTTTTCTTACTCCGAGCACGTATCTAGAGTCCCTAAAAAATCTACGTGACTGTTCAGGCAATCAATCTCACCTTTTTGTTTCTTTTTCTTAAAGATTCTTTTCAAAAGTTTTTGATTCAACTGAAGAAGCTTAATTGTCTTTTTTCCTTCTAGAGAACGATTTTTTTGATTACTAATTACATTTATCCTTTTTCTACACTTTACATAAATTGAAAAAGTCTATTCGAGTGTTTACTGGGTAATATTTTGTCGATAACGCTTTTGTTCATCGTAATAAAACTGGGAATTTTGAAACTGGGTTTTCAATTTGACAGTTTCATTAATAATGTGAAAATAATAAAAAAAATAAAAATTTCATTAATAATATTGAAAAAAAGCAAAATTAAAAAAAGTAAAATTAAAAAAAGCAAAATTAAAAAAAAGCAAAATTAAAAAAAGCAAAATAAAGAAAGCAAAATTAAAGAAACAAAACTTAAAAAACAAAATTGGAAAAAGTAAAATAAAAAAAACAAAATAGAAATTATGTTAGAAGATTATGATAAACAAAATAGAAAAACATTAAGAAACAAAAATCAACTGTAAAAGATAATATAAAATGTACACTTTGATGAATTTAAAGAGAATGAAGAATAGTGATATGAGTTTTAAAACTAAGGAGAGTTTAAATTTATTATTCGAAATCTTTTTCTGGATAATACTTTCAGTTCTCCATGTTTTGTAAATATTTAATGAAATCTTAAATACTCGAATCGTTATCGTTTTACACAGAAATATAAAGCGCATCAATAAAAGCTGAACAAGAAACGAAAGAGAATAGCAAAATGACTATGGCTTACAATAAGAAACACAAGAATAGATATCTCGTTAGCTTAAGTGCTCCATCTTTCTTTCTGTAGACTTTTTAAAATACTTTCAGCTTAACTTTTAAAACATACACCCGAAAATGTATGAAATTTTTGAAAACCTTTTGACTAAAAGTATTATACATTAATTATTCTTTTATTCATCACAAAAAGGTTTATTATTCCAAATGTGTTTTTATTAACTATTCAACAGAATGCTTCTCGACATTGACAACCAAAAAACTAAATTTTATCAAAATATTCAACGTCTTATGAAAAAAAATTCCAATCTCACCTTATTTTTATTTTTCAATTTTCATAAAGAACTTTTAAGATGTTTATAATTATTTATTTATTATCATCAAAACTTTGCAGAAAACATCCATTCATTGTGCGACTCTAATTTATTTTCAATGCATAAGCTAATTAATAATCAAGCAACTTTCACATGACATATGAATGTTAAATTTATTTGACATATGTTTATATCTGTTTATTCGATAATGAGAGAAACGGATTATTGGACTATTACTGCTGAAATCCCTTAGCACAGTACTCCAATCGTATGCAGATTTTACTTGTCATGAAATTGAGTTCATACCCGCGGGCTGTAAGATAATTAATTTACAGTCATTATTCTACGAGTTATTAACAAAATGATTTAATTATAGAGTGGATTACTCTATAATTAGTAAAATTGTGTACTGCTTAATTTAGCTTGTTCAATCAATTTTACAAAGACACAACAACTCCTTTTTGATTGATTAATGATTCAATCGAATCATTATAATTATATAATTATAAGGTAAATTTAAAATTTAAAAACTAAAAAAATATATTTTTTATAACAGATATTTTTATTACAATTACAAATATCAATTACAAATATCAATTACAAATATTACAATTACAATTACAAATATCTTTTTGTAAAAATAGTTAAGCTTCAGAAGTTGTTTTCTTCTAGGCAATTTATTTTAAAGGCGTATTCTTTGCCAAGCATTCATGTCTGACCAAACCTGTACTTTTCTACTTAAAGAGCAGGGAACTTTCAAGTGGATTCAGTTGTTGTAGGTAGGACTAAATAAAATAAGTTTAATTAACTGAGTTGAAATACAATAATATTAAAAAATAAAGTCTTGTTTTAAAACAAGACCTCATTTTCATGGAAATGTATATCTTTTTGCATTTTTAAGAATTATTTCATTTGATACAAGATTCGATCAAAGTATTTAAACGAAAAATCAAATCATATTTTAATTTCTCCTTTCTACTTCAAATAATGTAGTAAAAGCGACAATAATAAATAAAAAAAAGTATATATGAATAAATGTTAAAAAATTAAGTAAAGTAAAAAATAAAATAAAAATAAAAAAAAGTAATGAAAACAAAAAAAGTAATAAAAAAAGTATACATAAATAAATGTTAAACAAATGAAGTAAAGTAAAAAATAAAATAAAAAAAATAATAAAAATAATAAGGTAATAAAAATACTTGTTATCAATAAAATTACTTCTGGAAAAAATAATAAAATTATTTGTTATTTCTATGAAGAAAATGGGAAAAAAATTTCTTTTGCACAAAAAAGAACATCTTAGTTGCCGAAGCGAATAAAATACTTTTATTTCTCATCTCAGAAAAACTAGGCTGACTCTTGAATAATTTGGAGTCGACTTCTAAATTCGTTTCCTCTTCTTTTTTGTGGCTGCAGATTAACTCAACTTTATCTTACTTTATTATTGATTATTCGTGTAATGCTATTTTCTCGAGTAGTGTTGCACATCGAGAAAAGAATGGTTACTGGTCTTTCAGATGATTTGAAAGTTAAATTGTGTTTAACTTGCAAATACTTTGGTTGAAACTTGTATTTACAGAATGCTGAATGCTATCATTCAAAGAATCGGAAAAGAGAGAATAATTGTGTTAATTAGTCGACAGGCAGTTTCTTAAATTGCATAATAAATTGAAAAGTTTTCCCCCGTGCACGGAAATACTGTTTAACGCTCTTGAAATCTTGAATATTTATTTCTACTTAAAGTTGAGTTTCTTTATTTTAAATTTCTCTTGCTCCTCATTTGGGAAGCTATTGAACTTCCGGTTTCAAGAAGTCGTTTTCGAAAAGTTCAAGTTTTTCCTTTCAGAGTCCGAGAAAGAGTTCCGGTTACACTATGATGGCTTCCATTCAGCAGGGATTTCTCATAAAGTCTTTACTTTACAGCTTAAACATTTTTGCTTAGTTTTCTCATTCGTATTGCTGCGGTTATGAAGGGCAGTCTTTTTATGCGTTAGTCTTAGAAAACATTTTTAATTAACTTTCTACATTTTAGCGAAAATTGTAGATTTAGACATTGTTATAAATTCGCAAATTATTGTACGTTATGTACATTTATTTAGATTCGTGTGTATTTATTTAGATTCGTGTATATTTATTTAGATTCGTGTACATTTATTTCGATTCATGTATATTTATTTAGATTCGTGTATATTTATTTAGACTCGCGTATATTTATTTAGATTCGTGTACATTTCTTTCGGTTCATGTACATTTATTTATATTCATGTACATTTTATATAAAAATTGCAATACATTATTCTCAGTGCGAAACTCGCTTAATGAATTTTTTATTTTTGTTTACAAAAACTCCAAATGAGGTCATTTGCTTCTCAGAGAGATTCTTTGGTTAAAGAGTTGATGAAAAGTTTTAATGGACATTCGAAGACAGACAAAACTCGACGAATTTTGCGTTTATGAACTGAAGTTTACGGACTAGACTTTCAAAAAGTTAAATAAAAAATTAATATCTTGATTATCATCTAGTGCTGATTTTATTTGCAAAAAAATCATCAAAAGAGGATTTTCAAAGGTGGTTAATTATTTAGTGGTATGTTTGTTTACTGAGTCTTTTTCAGAGTGCGTAATATTCTGCTACATTGGCTTTTGTCCTCTTTACACTCGTGTTTAAATGAACTTAATTTCGTAAGTAGTTTAAAATGGGTAGTTGAACAAATAAGAACTTTGTTTCGCGCAATGTTGAAGTAAATTAGAACTTGTATATTGACCTTCGTAAACTACTAGATGCAGGTACTTTCTAAAATTCGTTAAGGAAGAAAGTTGATAACGAAAAGTAACTTAAGAGATAAAAATTTATCAAAAAACTGAATTTACAACAAACTTGAATTTGGCAAAAAGATGCTTTTCTTTGTTTACAGACAACGATAATTTTAATCTCTTTCTGAAAGTTTATTGGCATTTGCAAAAATTAAAATTGAATTTTGAATGTCAGAATATAATGCGATCGTTTAATTTAATTGATCGTTTAATTTTGGTGAAACATTGTAAACTTATAAAGAGCTTTTAAAACACAAATGTTGATTTTGAATTCTATAATACTATTTTGCATACAAAGGAAATAAATAAAGTTTTATAAATGATGCAAAGATCAATTAATACCAATCAATATTTATCACATCCTTATTTCTACATGAACAAGAAACACTGCTTACGATTTCACTCACTGCTCGATTATTCTCTATTATTGGATCCGTGTTTATATTTTATTCAAACCTTCTAATTTCTTCTTCGTGAAAAGCATCAGTTTGTTCAGTACGGATCAATTTCTCAAGATAAAAATGAATTTTTCAATACTTGGAAGTAAGTTTATTTTTATCATAAAATTCCTCCAACACTTTTAGATATTTAATTCACTTTAAACATTGTGCAGTTGAATTTCCAGTTAAGCTTTGATCCAAATATATATATATATATAAACGAAATCAAATTGTGAAATTCAATTTCAGCTGCCAATTTTACAGTTATCAGAGCAGCGTATTGCTCATTTTAACGTCTTGAGCGTTGGCAGTGAGTTGAAATAATGTAATTGTGAAATTAGTGAATTATATACGTGTAATGCAATATAGAAGAGTGATATCGCAATTTCGTAATCAGACTACGTTCAAAATGGGATTCTACTCTCGAAGGAGAAGCAGCTAACAGTCTAGTGGTTGGTAAGCGGAAGTTGGTGCCTTCTAGAACCATCTCCTGCCTCCGCTCACTGGAATTTCCAATCTAACCGTCTCGCGGTAGGAAACCGTCGTATTTAAGGCAGCTTTCACATTAAAGCAAGAGCTTACAATTCTGCACTTTTCTCTATAACCATATTTGTTAACATGCGGTCACTACTTTCTTATAGATTTCATTGTTTAATTGCTCTCTGTTCTTAAGTTTCTCTTTCTTCATTTTCTCTTTCTTCATTTTCTCTTTCTTTATTTTCTCTTTCTTCAGTTTCTCTTTCTTCATTTTCTCTTTCTTCAGTTTCTCTTTCTTTATTTTCTCTTTCTTAATCTTCTCTTTCTTCTTTTATATTCTTTTACTCTTTTACTCTTTTACTCTTTTACTCTTTTACTCTTTTTCAGTTTCTCTTTCTTCAGTTCCCCTTTCTTCATTTTCTCTTTCTTAAATCCTCTCTTTCACTGAAACTCATTTCCCGTATGCTAAGAAAGCAAAAGTTGATACAAGTCGCACAAGAATAAAAAACCCTGTAGTAAAAGTCCTCTTTGCAGATTTTCTATTCTTTATTATTCATGCATCAAAGACAGAAAATGAGGCTATAAATATCGATAATAAAATTACGATTTGGAAAATCTACTACACTGTCATCTCGAGATAGGCATTTTTGTCTTTTTCTTCAAAATTTTGTTTACGTCCTCAATTAACACAACATTGTATGTTTGACTTGTCTTTTTTACTCCAAGCAATAAGTTTTGTCTGATCAAAATTTGTTTGTTCTACTGAAAAGAACACATAACGTCTGATCAAAATTTGTTTGTTCTACTGAATAGAACACATTACGTCTGATCAAAATTTGTTTGTTCTACTGAAAGGAACACATTACGTCTGATCAAAATTTGTTTGTTCTACTGAAAGGAACTTCTACTGAAAGAATCACATTACGTCTGACCAAAATTTGCATATTCTACTGCTGAGAAAACTATGTCTGACTGAAATTGGTTTCGTTTACTCAAAGTATCATGGTACGTCTGACTAGAATGTGGTTATTCTACTAATAAAGGATCGCATCAATCGCATAATGTCTGCCCATAATTTGACCATTTCACTGGAGCAAATAAGTCTTGTCTGACTACAATTTGTTTGCTCCACTGAAACAAATACAACATGTCTGACAAAAATGTGTTTGTTCTACTAAATGCGACGCATTACGTCTGACCTAAACTTGCATTTTCCACTGCAGAGAGAATGTATATTTGACTAAAATCTGGTTTTTCTTCCAAAAGGAAAGTATAATGCCTGATTAAAATTTGGTTGTTTCACGGAAAAAAATGACATGACTCATTAAAATTTGTTTATTCTTATAAACCGAAAACGTAACGCCTGACTACAACTTGTTTGCTTTACTTAAAGAACCTTGTTTTGTTTGACTTTATACAATTTGCTTGTTCTACTTAAAAAATCGGACTGTCTGACTACAATTTGCTTGTTCTACTTAAGAAATCGTGCTATGTCTGAACACAATATGCTTATTCTACTTAAAAGATAGTGTTATGTCTGACAACGACTAGATTATTCTACTTAAAGGTTCGCATCATGTCTGACTAGAACAGTGTTTTTCTACTGAAACAAACCAATAATATTTTACTCCGATTTGATTCTTTTACGAAAATGAACAAATCATGTCTGACTGAACTTTGTTTGTTCCACTGAAAGGAACACATTATGTTTGATCTTCGTCTGCAGATCTAAATTTGTGGATCTAAATTCGCAGATCTAAATTTGCAGATCTAAATTTGCAAATTCTACTCCTAAAATTAGGCTGCCTGACTACAATTTGCTTGTTCTACTTCAAACATCATATTCTGTCTGACTACAATTTGATTGCTCTACTGAAACAAAAAAGTCGCGTCTGACTACAATTTCGCTGATCTACTAAAACAAACAAGGCATGTCTGACTAAAGTCTGCTTGTTCTACTAGTAGTAATTTCCGATTAAAAATGAAAAGAAAAAAGCGCCGCCACAAAAATGTAAAGGAATGGTAGCGCGCTAATAAAAATGTTTCATTTCTATTCGGGCAGTGTTTTATGATAACTGCTTTTTATATTTAACGATTGCACTCCTCATGGAGAGTGTATGTACAATGCTGGGATCAGGCAAAGTAAATGCTTCAATAAAAACGGGATCATCGCGTTAGTTTGACGTGTAATGATCCTTATTTCCACAATTCTGTTTTCAGTTATATACCTGCGGCAAGTATGCCTGGAAGCTTCGTCTAACATAAAAGTTCAGTCACGTCAGGTTCATTGTAAAAGGTAACGGTCGCTTTCGGCGTTTCGGCACGTAATATCGCAAAGCCGGCTTACTCTTCCTACCATCATCAAAACTTCCCTTTTTATTACACAGCAGCTACCGTCACAACTTTTATATCTTGATTTCGTTAACTAAAAACAGCAATTAAGCTTCTTTATTTCTTTCATCGATTCTCAAGTTACAGAAAGCTCCAATTGTTTGTATTGTATTTTTAGAAATTACACAAAAATGGTCTTTGAAATTATACGTTTCTGTCGATTGTTGAAAACTCTATTCATTACTCTTTTTTATTTCTCTTTTGTTTTTCAATTTTTTTATTTCTGTTTGGTAACATTTTGTTGTATATGTAACATTTTGCTCTATTTAATAACATTTTTTTGTATCTTATAACACTTTTTTGTATCTTATAATACTTTCTTGTATTTTTATAACACTTTTTTGTACTTTATAACACTTTTTTGTATTTTATAACACTTTTTTGAATTTTATAACACTTTTTTGTATTTTATAACATTTTTTTTACACTTTCTTGTCTTTTCATAACATTTGGTTCTATTTTTGACAACAATTGTTTGTAATACTTTTTGCACGATATAAGTATAGTAATCATATGTTAAATTGCTCTGAGCGAAGAAGGGTTTTGCATGATACTTTTAAGATTTTTTTTTATTACGAATGTAAAGCCTTTCTGTGTTTTAGGATTATTGTGCAGACTTGCATTTAGTTTGCAAACGCAGGGATATTTGGGATTGGAATTCGTTAGTGAAAATCTGGGTCGACCGGTCGTCGACATTCCGGGACATTAATTTCAGAAGTGTTTCTATTCACACCCTGTACAAGTTCATTGGCCCGTAAGGGCTCTTTTCAAAGCGCACGCCCATATCTTCTGAGAAGTAAAAGCTCTTTCAAAATTGCAAGGAGCTCTGTCTTTATTATTAATGAACACATTTGCCTCATACTAGTCAATGTTTAACTTACGGCCTTGCACGAGTGACGATACGTTACACATATCGTTTCTCAAAAATTTTCAATTTTTCAGTCATATTTCACAACTCAACAAATTCTGCACAATGAAAATTGCTTTACTTGTCATTTTGCAGCTAGAACAATTTGTTTTTGTTACTTTTTTGCAACTGAAACAATTTATTGTAGCTGCTTTTTTGGCAACTAAAACAATTTTTTTTGTTACTTTTTTCCACTAAAATAATTTATTTTAGTTTCTTCTTTTTGCGCAGAATTTTGTTTCATTTAAAACATTTTAAAGATTTAAAAGATTTAAAAGATTTTAAAGTGAAATGCAAAATTTCGGCGAATTTGGAAAAAAGTAATTGTTTGTAAAAAGGGATATTAGTTTCCTGAAGTAGATTGCTGGGAAATTTTTTGCAGATATTCAACATATTTCCAGTTTATAGGAATACCCAAGATTGCAGAAACCACTTCAATAAACTATCGTAAAACCGCAAGTTTAGTTATTTTGTGGAGTTGTTTCCGTCGTTCGTAATTAATGTTTTCAGAGACTCGTCTCTCAACTATGTACTTTCCTTCTCCTTCAAACAAAATTCTCGAATTTAAAACTGCATCTCATGTTTTATTAATAATTTTCCATGCATAATGATGATTGTAATTTGCCGTGACTTCTATTTTAAGTGATTTCAACTTTTGCACAAAAATATGTGACTTTCCACAACGAAAATAACAAAAAATATGTCTTTCTATGCCTAACTTAAGTTTAATAAAAAGAAGCAATTGCTCGATAAATTCAAAAAATAAAGAATCATTTTTGTTCATTAATTTTTGTGTCACGTGATTTCAAACGTGCGTATAAATATGCATATTTAGATTCTGGCAATAAATTTCAGTATCAATGAAGCTCGACGAAAACATCTCTTTTTATTAAACAAAAAAATCATTCGTGATTAATGTTTTTTTCATGAGACTCTATTTTTTCGATACTTTTTGTTGTCTTGATCAAATGTGTGCATTAAGCCATCTATAAGTTTGATAAATATTTTCTTGTTAAATAAATAATAATTTTTAAAAAGCCTTTAGAAAAACGTGACTAATTAGTTTGATAAAATGATAAATTGTGATCAAGAGGAAAATAGAAAAATTGCTTGGACCAAAATAACTCCTCTGGGATTTATAGTCCGGATTACAAGTTTCCTTAAAAAGTATAATTCACTTCAGACTTTGAGTATAAGCATTAAACTTAAACGTGACTGACTTATCAGGTCGCGACAAGTTTGAGGATTAGTTTCCTGCTTGTTTTGCTTCAATCCATCTAGGCGGTATATTAGGATTTGTTTGAGAAACGAAGTTTGCATACGAAACTCGATTGCTGACCGTGTCATAAATTTTAGATGTATCACTAAAACCGGCCTTCAACTATTATACTTCAAACACTTTATCATATAATTATTGAACGCATTTTCTTTTTAATTTTTTTTGATAAAAAAAGAAAATTACGCAAAATTCTTCGTATCGTTTCCTTTTTACACAAAAAATGTTATTATTGATCGTAATATTTTTCTGGCCTTAAGAATTTGATAGTGGAGTTCAAATTTTGGTATTTGATAGTATGAGATTCTACTATCAAATTATTATGCAATTAGGGTTGAATTGAGGGTTAAATAAGGATCGTTGATGGGTTAAATTATTAGAAAATAGTTGATAAAGATAAGGTTTTTAATTAATGATGATCGATGTCAATTGAACTCAAGGTTCAGGTTAACTATTGGAATGCGAGACGTTTAATCATTTTTCTCGCGCTCTTAGGTTGCTTTCTACGCCTTTTACGCGAAGAACTTCCCTTGGGAAATTAACGAGCGAATCGATAGTTCAGCGACGAAGAAAACTAGCAGAAATCCAACCTCGCACTTTTTCGCGAGAATCTGCTTCGATTGAACTCGATTTTTTTTCAATCGACTCACACACGTTGTTGAAAAAGTACGTGATTTTATATGTCTAAATTGAATTCGTTTTTGGAATAAAAAGTGCTTCACGTTCCGTCATTGACAAGCTGCATTTGAAAACAATTAACTTTTTTCTACTAACGTTCTATGTAGCTGACAATAGCGAGAAAACTCTACTAAAGAATATTGGCTGGTTTTACTCAAATCGCTTTTTCGAATAGATAACGAATGTATATTTAAAACCGTGGGTTTTAAAAAAAAGTAAACAACTTTTTGTGACTTAAAGTGGATTCAATCCTGCTTCTAATCCTGACGAATTTCACAGGAAGATAATGAAAATAATTACAAGTTTTATAATTTTGAGAAACAAACAAAAATTGGCTTAAGATTTTTACTATGATTTTAAAAATAAGTGCTGATATAACAATAAATAAATAAAGTGCTTTAACAATAAATATTAATCATTAACAATTTAATTTTGATTTAATTTTTTTAACAACACTTTTTTATCCATTGGAAAGAGTGTTTGAATTGTAATTCTTTTATGAGATGAGAAAACCCAACACTTGTAATAGCAGAAATGGCTTTAGGTACGATTTACAGTGTCGTGGTAGAACAATAGCATCTGGCAAGGTGCTCGCTGTGATTCTAGACCACTCTTAGGGGAGAAAACAAACCAGCAACCTGCATACAAATGTTCGCTGGTGATTACTTTAACATGTTTGAACAAAAAAGAAGAAAGAGTAGAGAGACTAAATAATTTTAACACCTTTTGTTCGAAAAAGAATAATGACACTCTCTCTTAATTCACCTTTCAAATTTAACAATCGTCTGGCATAATACATGCTCTTTGTTATAACAATTAACGTACACTAAATTTTGTTGAAATATAAAAGAACGACATTAACCCATTTTACAAATTGTTATACGATTTTTTAATCCCTATTTCCTGAAAACTGGTTTTTAGACATTTTTTAATTTATGAAAACGTCTGGAAATGTTTGAAGTATTTATGGAAATTTTCGAAACTGCTTTGAAATATTTGAAACAAGTTCAAAAACATTTGAAACCTTTTGGAAAAATGTTTGAAATCTTTTTAAAAAGTTTGAAACTACTTTGAAATGTTTCAAACTATTTTGAAATGCTTCAAACTGTATTTTGAAATGTTTTAAACTATTTTGAAATGCTTCAAACTATATTTTGAAATGCTTCAAACTATATATTTTCAAATGTTTCAAACTATTTTGAAATATTTCAAACCTTGGAATGTTTAAAACAATTATGAAAATTTGAAATCTTTTTATATTTGTCATTACAATTTATCGTTTTTAAATTACCTAATTTTATCAAGTGAATTTTTTAAATTTGTATTATTTAGTACAAAAAGAAGGTTACAATTGAAGCTAAAAAACAATTCTAAATTGCATTGCAGTATTCATAGAATGATTTGAAAAGGAAAATACTTGGACAAGCAATATGGAAAAAGGAAGTGTTGAAATGCGTACAATCTGATTTATTATAATTGTTACGGTGACAAGAAAATGTCACAGAATAGATTCTATTGTTTTTCCTTTATTCGCAATTTCGCTGAAAGATACTCACCTTATGGAGACGAGGATCATGGCAAATATCAAATATTTCCCAAGAAGTGGCACTACCAACGAAGTTGGAGGAATGATCTCGACGACCAACAGGAAGAACACGTGAAGACTAATAAGAATAGAAATTGACAGTGTCACCTGCAACAAAAACATGCACATTTTTATCATAGAAAATTTCCCTCTCAGGCAATATTATAAGTAACAATTGTATTCAAGCAAAGAGAAAATAATTAAATAGGAAAGTTGCATTTGTTTAATTATTTTTGAAAATTTTTCACAGTTTTGCAATTAATATTTTAGATGTAATATTTTACCTATAATACATTACATTTAATACTTTACGCATTAAAAGTATTCACGTTTTGGTATAAACATTTGATCATTGAGTTTTAGTATAATAAATATTCAACATTTACCGAAGAGCAATAAATTCCATAAAAATGAAAAAAATCGGAATAGGTAATTGTCATAAAGAAGACTGTAACTCGGAAAAGTTTCTTATTACTTTAAACTCCATATAAAACTTATTTTGCACTTTTTTCTATTTTTTATTATTTGTAATTTTATGTCAGTAGGAGAAATCGTAAATTACAGCAGACTGTTAAATTCTCTTCAACTTTTTTACATTTTAATGAGACGGTATTTGTGTGAATTTTATTTCATAATTTACAAGGATAGTGGAGAAAAATATTCAATAAATTCAATAAACATAATACATATAAACGTCTAACTCAGAAAAGTCCAAATAAAAGAGTAAATGATAATATAGGCAAAATTAAAACAGTACTGAGAGAAAATGAAAACAAAATTGAAACAACATTAAAACAATGTTCAACAATGTTCAAATAAAATTGAAAATTAAACTAAAACTTGAAACAATTTTTAAATAAATGTGACATAAAATTGAAACAAAATTGAAACAGAACCCAAACAAAATTGAAACAAAATTAAAATAAAATTAACGCAATGTAGAAAAAAATTGAAATAGAACCCAAAAAAATTGAAACAAAATGCAAACAGAATCGAAACAAAATTGAAACAATGTTGAAACAAAATTGAAACAATCTTAAAACTTAATTGCAACAAAGTTGAAAAAAATCGAAAAAAAATTAAAATAGGACTTAAATATAATTATAAAACAATATTAAAACATAATTAAAAAAAAATTCAAACAAAACCCAAACAAAATTGAAATGAGATGCAAACAATATCGAAACAAAATTGAAACAGAATTGAAACAATGTTAAAACTTAATTGAAACAAAATGCAAGCAGAATCGAAAAAAATTGAAAAAAAAAGTTAAAACTCAACTCAAATAAAACCCAAACAAAATTGAAACAAAATGCAATCAGAATCGAAACAAAGTTGAAACAGTGTTCAAACAAAAATGAAACAAAATTGAAACTCAATTAAAAAAAAGCCAAACAGAATTGAAACAAATTCCAAACAGAATTGAAACAAAATATAAATAAAATTGAAACAAAATTGATATAAAATTGAAACAAACAGATAATAAAAACGTACGAAAAATTGCAATAGATTTTAAAAACAATACACTGTTACAAACAAAAGGGCTTTCAATTCTTTCATTATTGTCAAGCAGCGAATAAAATCCTGGAAAAATGTTTCCTTCAAGTTTATTTACTTATGTTTGGTTGAAGAATTAACAAAAGCTTATGAAAATCTCTTTGAAAGAGTAATAAATAATTACTGTAGTTTGGATTAAATGCGGTAATAGCTGCGGTTAACTGAAGCGAGCTGTGATCGAACTGTAATTAGCCGACAGTGATTTCCTTTAGGATGGGGAAGGCATTGCTTTATAGGGGTGATAGCAGACCTGCGGCAAAATGTCGGGACATTTAACTTTCCATCTGGCTAATGTCAACCTATGAAACGGTTGGCTGCACCTCAGTGCATTGTGCAGCAACGAAATGGGCGCGGCCATCATTCTCGATAGCAAAAAAAGAAGAAAAGAAAGTCGACGGAAAATGAGGGGAACCTTTCTAAGCTTTACACTTGTTACCCCAATTGTTACTTGTTTCTTCGCAGTAATGCTTTTAAAATTCCTTTTAGCGACACTTTAAATATTTGCTTCACAATTTATTATTTATTTGTTAAAGTAGCTTCATAAGTTTTAAAACTTTAGAAATTAGATTTTAAAAATTAATTTTCGCTTCCTCGCAGCAAGTATTTTTATTTATTTATTTATTTATATTTTAATATTTGCACTTCATCCTCATTTTATACTTTAAAATGTTTACGTTAAATACTTTTCCATTAGCTTTGTTTCAGTTTTTTCTAATTAAGAATTAGTTGTTTATTTTTTTTATTTTTAAGTTTCAAGTCGATTAGAATTTAAAGGAAAGGAAAAAATGCAATGAGTTCACAAAAGTATGATTTTTGTTATATTTTTTGGTTGTGAAAAACTGGGAATAAAATTCGAAAAAGGGGGCATACGTTTGAAAATAAATGCACTGATCTTGATGAAATTTAGTACACACTTTTGACAGAAGAGGAACGAAAGATTTTTGTATCTCGAATTATTTTACGAGACCATGTTTATTCAATTGATAAATTATTTTACAAAACTATTGCACGTTTATTAAAATGGCAAATTATTTTACAAAACTATTGCGTATTTATTACATTAATAAATTATTTTACAAAATTATTGCTCGTTTATTAAATTGGCAAATTATTTTATAAAACTATTGCGTGTTTATTAAATTAATAAATTATTTTACAAAACTATTGCGTGTTTATTAAATTGGCATATTATTTTACAAAACAATTGCGTGTTTATTAAATTGACAAACTATTTTACAAGTCCATCGAATGTTTATTAAATTCACAAATTATTTTACAAGACTATTGAATGTTTATTAAATTGCTACAAAAACAATTGTAAAACCACTTGTCAATTTAGTAAATTATTATATTATTATTACTATTATTATTATTATTGTTATTGTTATTATCATTATTTTTATTATTATTATTATTATTATTATTATTTTTATTATTATTTTTATTATTATTATTATTATTATTATTATTATAATATGTTGTTAATTCTCGTTTAGATATTCCAAGATAATTTGTTTCTGCTTTTGTCACGTATTGAAGTTAATTAAGATGAGACGAGTTTTGCAAAAAAAGGGGGAAAGAAAGTTTCGAAAATTACTAAGAGCTGTTGAAGAAATATTCATGTCACGAAAGCTCATCGCAAGAAAGAAGTTTTTCCGAGGGTAAACGCTCTATAAAGTATAGTTTGGCAAAAAGGAAAGACGAGAGTCTGAAACCGAAATGTATGTCCCTTGTGACCATAGGTCCACGACATTGCTTATCGATTCTGTCGATTTGATTGACGGGCTGTGAAAGGTTCCTGAATGAAAAACTTTTTTCCAGCAGCCACAAAAAACAACTCTTTCCCTTCATTTCCAGCAAATTTTTATCTCCAGTTTTTATCAACTTTTAAACCCTTGATTCAAGCAGTCGTAATGTAGAATCAATAACCATTTGCTACAAAGATGAAAACAAAAGAAAAAAATTAAAAACAAACAACTTAATTATTATAAAAATTACTTATATTGTATACTGGCGTACTTACATAAATTAATAAAAACTTACATAAACAACAATGTTCATATATTGTTACTTACGTAAGTTTTTGTTTCGTACGGCAGTATATAATATTTTACTTTCGCACTTTTTTGTGGCGTTTCTTTTGGTACTCTTCTGCAGAGTCTTTTTGCACTTTTGTCTATTAAAATTATATTATTATTATTATTACGAAAATTTACAATAAACTTAAATAAATTTTAAATCTATAAAAACAAGATTCTTAATTGTGTTATGAACTTGGATAAAATCGACTTCTGTACATTCAACTTTTTTATTGAGTTAATAAATTATTTTCCAGAGTTAAGAAAATGTGCTCAATAAAATTGTCCTGTAAGTGTGTGGAAGACAGTTTGCACCACTACTAGTTGAAGTTTGACCTACTTTGGCCCTACGAAATCCTATCAAAACTAGTGGTCCATAATCCATTTGTCTGTATAGAAATTGGATTTGAAATTCCAAGGATGAAAGTTAGCAAGGGATCGAATCAATTCCAATTAGAACTTTGGGTTTTTGTGTAATAAAATGACTTCTCGTTCTTAAATTACGAAATACTCGGAAAGTTATTCTAGGGTTGGATAACATACATTTCCATCCTTCTAAAGTTGTACTTGGATCGGTTCGTTAATTATTTCTGGCCTCTAGGGTGCGAGTGTAGCATCGCATCGTTTCAAAAGTTAAACGAGCTACACATTAAAGTTCGTTCGCGTACTGAAACGAGTTAAATAGATTAGGATTGCGTTTCACCCAGAAGTGCACGTACCAGGGTGACGTTCCTAGTTCGTGTCCAGCATTTCCACAAAACTCCAATGGAATTTGCATCTTTTGTATGAGTAATAAATGACTAGATGCAAAATTCCAGAGTTGCCCAAATTTTACAAAGGAAATATTTGCCAAGAAATCCTTTTTTTTGGGGTAAAAGAGGCAATTTTGGAATTTTTAAAAAAAATTAAATCTTCAAGATTTCAGCGAAGTAGATTACTTTCTATTGACTATTTATTGTTTATTATTTATTATCCATGACTTATGATTTATTGTTTGTTTTTGGAATTAGTTTAATCTTCAAGATTTGAGCGAAGTAGATTACTTTCTATTGACTATTTATTGTTTATTATTTATTATCCATGACTTATGATTTATTGTTTGTTTTTGGAAT
>WNHD01000812.1:43193-67832 GCA_011057455.1 Ganaspis sp. Gsp50
ATTTATTATTTATTACAAACTCAAATGACTTGTGCTAAAGAATGTTTTTTGAAATAGCGCGCGCTCTTAACAAGCTCCACAATAAATTATATTTTATATTAAATTAAAAAAAATTAAAATTATACAGATTTTGAAATATTAGTTTCTTTTTAAATATTTGAAAAGTACTTCAGACTACTTCAAAATACTTCGAAATATTTAAAAACTCTTCAAAATAATAAAAATACTTTAAATTAATTTAAACTATTTCCAAATACTTCCCAATACTTGAAAATATTTAAAAATGCTTAAAAATACTTCATAACATTCAAATAGACTTAAAATTACTTTAAAATAATTTAAAAGACTTCCAAATATTTCAAAATATTCTAATGTAGGTACTTAAAATTACTTTAGAATACTTTAAAAGACTTCAAAATATTTCAAAGCATTTAAAAATATTAATTTTGTTAAAAAAATATTTTAAAAGTATTCTGATACTTCACACTACTTCGAAAGGCTTCAACATATTTAAAAATGCTTCAAAACATTAAAAAATACTTCAAAATATTTGAAAACACTTCAAACTACTTAAAATGGTTTTTAAATTAAAAATAACGATCTTGATGAGTATTTTAAATTCTATAGAAATTTATTTTTAAACAACTTTTATTATTTTAAAAGTAATTTAAATTCTTACAGAATATTGAAAAATTTAGTAACTTCTCGGAAGGCATAATTGACGTAAACTGTAGATTCAAAAAAAATATACATAAATTGGTTTGTCTATCAATATTGTTTAAACGATTTTCTTTATAATTCTTGAATTTGTATATATCATTTATAATTTATAAACATTCTTTTTTCGGTACGCATCGAGCGCGCACATTAATGTGTACTAGTAGAATAAAAAAGTGCGCTTTTCAATTTTGCGTTAGAATACTTAAAATAAATAAAATAAATTACAATCTTAAAAAATACTGCTTTTTTAGATCTTTTAAAAAGAAGTTTTAATTTGCATTGAAGTTCAAAGTATCAATATATTGTCAGATTTTTAATTCTCTTATTGATACTATTCGTAAACAGCTATTCAACTGTATTTTTATGCACCTAAAATTGAGGTGAGAATTTCATGCGAGATTTGCCTCGCTTCTGGAGTGCAAAGGCGGTGCTTAGCAAAGAGGTAAGAAATAAAGTGAGGCCAGGTTCACCGCCAGACGAAACTTGGCAAACGTCCCATTTTAAAGAGTCAATTTTTGGTTTTGTCCCACGTATCCTACCATGCGAAAAGTATTCAACGAGAGGAAAAGAGAGCAAAGAATTTTACATGCTAAACCTCTGTAAAAAATGCAAATATGCACGAAGAAAAAATGCGTTCCCTCAGATCGTCTGCTTTATTTCCCGAAAAATGACAAAAATGAAAATTACTTTTGTAATCCTATTGCGTCTGTCTTTCTTTTGCAAGAAAAAATGCTTTCCTTACTGAATTTCGGTAGAAATGAAACAAATCGGTACGATTACAAAGCTTCCTTTATGACGAAACAAAAGGTAAATAACAAAGAAGGATACTTGAAAATTTAGGAAGCAGTACATTTTTCTTATACTTGTAGACACTTTGAAAATTTTCATTATCAGAAGTCTCCTAGGTTGTTTAGGAAGAAACAAGGGTTTTTATCAGAATCGATTTCTATTTTCAAGAAAGTACGACAAAAGAATTTCTCCTGTGGAAAAAAGAACTGATAATGAAAAATTGCTTCAAAGGAGACTTTATTTTGACTTTAAATGCAGACATTCTCAAAGGACCTACTTTCTTCTTGAAACCACTTTGAAGAGTTTGCAAGTTAATTACATACTTTTTACGATTTTTACTCTTTCCAGCTTTCTTTGAAATTTTTGGAAAATTTTCAAGTAAACTCTTGGCGATTTTCTAGAAAACTTCAAGAAACAAATAATGAAATCCTTTATTGCACTGAAGAAAAAACTTTATTGAATTAAGAAAAAGGAGCTTTTATTTGGACGGAATCATTTTATTTTAGATTTGAGTTCGCATTTTAGTTTAATAAGGTTTGAGTAGAAGGTTTGGTTAGAAGATTTGATTAGAAGATTTGATTAGAAGGTTTGATTAGAAGGTTTGATTAGAAGGTTTGATTAGAAGGTTTGATTAGAAGGTTTAATTAGAAGGTTTGATTAGAAGGTTTGATTCGAAGATTTAATTAGGTTTACTTAGAAGGTTGTTTTCCTTAAATTTTAACGTAATTAAGAAATTCCAATCTGTAGATTTAAATAACGAATTTGAATTCCTTGTGTTAATAAAAGTAAGCAAAGGGAATTAATCCGAGAATAAAATTTATGAAAATTAAATTAATACAACTTGCTGTGTAACTAAATGAAATTCCTCTTAAAACTGTGTTGTCTTATTAAACATTTCAATTTAAATTTCTTCAAAGCGCTTACAAGCCAAACGCAAATTGTGCTGATCTCAAAAATAGTATTTCCACTAAAGAGAAAATGTGAAATTAACTTATTTTCCACCCTCATTACTATTTACTGTCTCTTTTTTCTCCCTTTCACATTTTTCGCACTTTAAAATTAAATTCTTATGTCACAAAATTCCAGCAATTATAACAACATAAATAACGTATTCATAATCCCTTTAAATTGTTTTGAACAATTTGCACTCCGTTTTCAAACACTCTCTAAATACAAACCAAGTATATTATGCAATGTTATCTAAACGAAAGCAAAAAAAGAGAAACATTCGCAAACACTAAATTTACATATTAGTCAAAATTTCAAATTACACCATATTTTTATTTCTGTAAAAAAGTTTTATGAATCGAAAAAAGAAAAAAAAGTTTCACGTAATACAAACATTTGGCTGAACTGGATTTAAGCACACAAAGGCAGGTTGAGAAATTATGTAAATTTAGTGCCTTCATGTTCTTGAGTGTATGAGTTCAACTGCTGAACATAATAAACGGAAACTTGAGAAAATGCTAGTCATTATTAATTTACTTCACTCTCATTAGTTTAGTAACTTATTTCTGCAATTTGCAAAGTAACTAGAAACTTGTTAACTTAGATTTTAATCAAAATTCTTCAGTATATTAATGTAACGAATTTATTAACGATAGAATTACAATTTTAATTAACGAGGAATCTGACATTTAATATTTTGTATTAAAAATTTAAAAGCACATATCAGACGTCTCTTTCCGTTCTCGGTTCATACGTAAATAATGAAAAATTTTGACTGTCATATGATACCTAAAAGACAGAAACAGAATTTGGGATATTTCAAATCCTTGGAAATTATAATTTTAATTTTTTAACTGAATTTTTAATCAAGGTATTTTCTAATTTTAATGATGATGTATAACTTAATATAATATAATATACATAACGTAGAATAATATACATAACGTAGAATAATATACATAACGTAGAATAATATACATAACGTAGAATAATATACATAATATAATATAAATATAATAGAACATAAAATAATATAACAGTTCAACCAACGGAGTGAAACAGATTTAAAACGAGACAGTAGAAAAAGCAAAAATAACCAGACTAATGCAATAAAAGAAATTTAAAATCAGACAGTAGAAAAGGCAAGAATAGTCAGACCAATGCAATTAAAGAGACTTTTAATCAGACAGTAGAGAAAGCAAAAATAGTCAGACCAAATCATTAAACGTCTGAATATGTTTGCTTTTTTTACTGTGATAAATTTCTCTCGCTGCATTAGTCTGACTTTGATTGCTTTTTCTACTGCGTTGAATCTCACTGCGTTGGTCTAACTATTTTTGCTTTTTCTACTGTCTATTCCAAAACTTTGCTTACTGTATAATAAATAATTTTTAAGAAATATAATAATAAAACAAAATGATTTTAAAAATTCTTCAATATTGTAAAAATGTATTTTTACTACTTTTCGAATATGGAGACGAAAATTATATTTCAAATGATTGAGAATAAAAAGAAAAAAGGAGAAAAAGAAGAAAATTAAAATTTTCTTATGGAAGCAATTTCTTTATATCGCATGCAAGTAAATTTGAAACTTTTGCTCACCTTTTCACCACTATCACTTGGAAGGTAAAATGTTAGCACAGTAAGAAATGAAATTCCCATACAAGGAATAATAATGTTGACTGTGTAGAAAAGCGTTTTCCTCCGCATTGTGATGTTGAATGTAATATCCAAATACGGCTCGTCGCAACACGTGTAAAATTTTTCGTTTCTGTAAAAAATCAACGTTTCTTCTTTTTACACTTTTCATACAATTTACAAACAAGTTTTAAAAATACTTTTTCATGTTTTTTCTAAATAAAATATAAATTTAATTTTCACGAGAGTCAGTTTCGTAGAATCGATTTCAAAGCAATATTAAAGAGACTTTTTTCAAAAATTCACAGAATTTTCAAGTTTTTTCTAAAAATTCTTGTGTGGATTTTGTAGAAACAAAATTATTGAATTCTTTGCCGGATCGATTTCAAACTGGTTCTGATTTGGATTCTTTTTTAAAATTCCGTAATATCTGCTATTCACAAAAAAAGAGAAAAACGGCAAATTGAAAAAAGAAAAGAAGAAAGCAAAGAAAAACAGCGGTGCAAAACTGTTCATAAATCTTAAGAAAATTTATTATAATGTAGAATCATTTTTGGTCAACTTTTGAAGTGGAAAACGAAATTTATGCTTTGCATTTCATGAAATTGCAAATTTATGTGACCAAAAATATGCGTCACCGAGCTGAAAATTTTGCAGAAAAAGCACCTCATAATATTTCCTGCAAAATGGGACATAAAACGTAAAATGCCAAAAAGATGCAGAAAAAACAAAAAAGACAAATTAAAACACAGACCAAGAAAGCGAAAATTAGAAAAATCTTTGTCAATAAAATATTTATACTAAATAATGAAATAATAAAACAATCCAAAAATTACATCTACTCTTAATCCGCACTTAAATAAAATGAAAAAAAGTTATGAGCTTTTATTGCCAAACGAAAAATGTATGTTACAATTTCTAGAATTGTTTTCGGATTTAAAAAATGGGAAAAATCAATTTCCGCTATTTATAGAAGTTAAATAAATTTTAATTGCTTTTAATATTTACCTTACTGCTGGTACTTCAAGGATGTCCCATTCTACTGACATATAGAACTCGGATAAATCGACGCCAACGTCCACAACGTTGCTTCCGGATTTTTCGTCCATGTGCCTCAGGTCGACCTACGTAATAAAACAGTCGATTTTCAGAGGTGAGTTAAAAGTGTCTAGTTTCAAAATATCAGAGACATTTATCCTCTGCATTTCTCTCGGCATTCTAAATGGTTTAAAGACTACACAGTAGCATAAGGTTCATTGTGCTCGTGTCAAAAAACAAAATCAGAAAAAAACTAAAAAAAGAAGAAGAAAAAAAAAGGATAAAAAACATGAATAAACAAACAGAAACAAAAAAACGGAAATTAAAAAAGTGGTAACAAAACTTACAAAAAAGTAGAAATTAAACAAATAAAAGAGTAGATAAGAAACAAACAAAAATGTAAACATAAAAAAATAAAAAAATTAAAGGTTGCAAATATAAGAGAAAGAAAGACAAATATTGAAATTATAAATAAATTGTAAAAAAGCTTCCTCTACAAGGAAGACATTTTAGTAAAAAATTTTATAATCTTGTAGAAGTATTATTTATAAATATTTATTTACAAAATTTAATTTACATTGTAAGTGACAAGAGCACATTGAACTCGTTTTTAAAAATAGAGCCTAGTAAACACATACACTAATTTTTCAAACGATATTTCCTAAAGGCATGAGCAACTTGTTTTCAATAAAAAATTGATTTATTCTATTTAATTGAAATACACAATACTTTATTATGTTTTCATTTTATTTTAATTTATCGTAATAATCGATCCTCCAAGTTTAATTAATTTTCCATTTACCGTCTATAATTACAAGCTTTTTTGTTGACTACAAAAATTATACAAAGTCCACAAAAATTGTAAACAGAATAGTTCTGTGAAACAATTTTTTAGGCATGAAAATAATTATTTCTTGAAATGATTTAGTTTTATAAAGAAAATAAATATAAACATTCAAAAATACAGAAACTTAAAATACAGAAATTTAAAATTTGAAAATTTAAAAATATAAAATTATACAAATATACAAATATACAAATATACAAATTTCAAAATAAACAAGTTTAAAAATATAAATGTAGGGGTCGTCAACTAATGTATTTTTCATACACTTGTCAGATATTCTCGAATATTCTGTAGATATGCCCATATTCAATATTCTCAGTATTCGGAAAATTTTTTTAAATAATATTCCAGAATATAGAAAAATATCCAGTACTAGTTTTAAGTATTTTTAAGTATTCTTAAATATTCTTAGATATTCTTAAACATTCTGGAGTATTCTCTAATATACTCAATATTTTTAAAAGTATTATACTTGAGTATTCTTAAGTATTCTTAAATATTCTTAAATATTCTTAGATATTCTGGAGTACTCTCTAATAAACTAAATATTTTTTACATATTTTTTTTTTATTTCAGCTGCAAATTTTTAAGAATGATGCATTTTTCACAAAAACATAGATAATTTCTTGTCTACTTCCTTCTAACTCTGCCACTACGACGACAACATTCTAGTTTATTTGTATATTTAAAACTTACTCTTACACATATTCAATGATATTTTCAAAAATTTCATTATATTTTTAATATTCTGTATTCTTAAGTATTTCCAAGTATTTTAAAGTATTCCCTAGTATTCTTAAGTATTCCCAAGTATTCTTAAGTATTCCCAAAGTATTCTTAATTATTCCCAAGTACTCCAAAGTATTCCCAAGTATTTTCAAATATTCCCATGATATTCTTGGAAAATATATTCTTCGTAGAGGCTTAATTAGGTGTTGACGAACCCTCTATTTAAACGCAAAAAATTTAAAATATAGAAATTTAAAAATATAAACATTTATATTTATTTTATTTGTTACTGATTTATTGCCTGAAACTTTTGACATTTTGTGTAATCGTTTTGATAATTTTGTACTGTTTTTGAGAAATCAGGGTACTTTTGCCTTGTGGGAAGAATCGTGGCATTTGCAGAACTATAAACGCATTATCGCATGTATATATACTCTTAAACACATAGAAACAGGCTCAAACGATCATGGACGTCCACTCAATCTCCAGGCAGCGTGATCAAACAGTCGTAAACATTGCTTTACTAAAAACGACACGTTTTAGCTCTCTAACTATTGCCGATAAATAATAATTAACACACATTTGAAATCGCAAGCATGTTTCGAGAAAAGTTTTCAAGAAAGACTTTTTTTCTCGAGACAATGCGAGATGTTACAAATGATTGTACCCATCCCTTTCAAAATCAGGATCTTTTACATGTAATTTTTACATTCTTATTTATTTACATGTATTATTTACATGAACAAAAAATAATTCGTAAGTTATATAAATTATCATTTCAACACGGTATTATTCTCAAAAGGAATCATTAAATTGTTATTCCAAAATTAACATTAACATTAACTTTAACATTAACTTTAACATTAACTTTTACTTTAACATGAACATGAACATGAACATGAACATGAACATGAACATGAACATGAACTTGAATATTAAACATCTCTTTCATTATTAACGAACAATGTATATTATTGTAATGTAAGATTTTTATAATATAAAATATACATTTTACAATTTATTTATTTCTTTTTTGACAATAATGAATTATTATAATTTTTATTGATTATTAATCTCAAAAGTAAGTTTTTTCTGTCAAATACAGCTTTGACTCTACTTTTTTGAAATAAAGAAACTAGCTAATTTAGTTAAAAAAGTGCTGTGAAAATTGGAAGAAATATGATTTTCGTTTTGAGAAAAGAATGTGAATAAAGACGTGCACGGAGAAAACATGACAAGGTGACTTTTTATGGAGCCTTTTATAAAGAAAGTTTCGCTATAAAAAAAAAGTTGATTACAAATAATTTCCGTGCATAGACAATAAGAAGTTGCATAAAATGCAAGAATAACAAAAAAATGGTTCTCGACGTGTTGAAAACTTGGTAAGTTACCGAACTCTGAAGGGTGTTAAATAATTCTTTTTGAGCTCGAGGGAGTTCATGCGAATAGTCGTATCAACTTGAATTCGAATCGATCGTCGGACGATGCGAATAAACTTTAAAAGAGGAGTTCAAATGCTCTCGAGCACACTAGCTATGCAGCTTAAAAATAGACATCAAAATTTTCCGATTCCCTCTTGAAAAGTTACCATCACTTATAGTTTCATAGCCATCGGCGGTTGCATGCATTTGTGTGCATAATTGTTATCGTATTTGTGAAAAAAACTTTAATAAACACGTTTATGTGTTTTGTACTCAGCAGAGTCCATTTCTAACAAAAATTTGATAAAGAAAAACAATGGATCTTTTAATTTTAAACCAAAGGATTTTTAAATTTCATTTTATTACAACTTATCATTTATTCACAAGCTTTCTACTTTCTTTTTTTAATTCCATTGTTTAATTTCTTTGTTTAATTTCATTGTTAAATTTCCTTGTTTAATTTTGTTCATTATTATTATTTAAATTATTTAAAAAGTTGTTTAAATTATTTAAATACTTGTTTAAACTATTCAAAAAAATATTCAAATAATTTTAACAAATATTCAAATTATTTAAAAGGTTATTTAAATTATTCGAATTATAATATTTCGAAACCAAGTTACCAATCTTTTTGAGTGGATTAAAAAAAAGTGGGTCAAATCTGCGAGGGAATTTTGGTATAAATCTGCATAAGGAGGAGAAAAAGCACGAGAAGGAAATAATTTTTTGTTGAATTGGTAACATTTTTTATTATTGAAATATAAAATGTTGAATAATTTGTCTGCAGTGAGGAGATATTTCTGAATGCTGGTTCAGGGGGCAATTCAAGCTGTTTGATTTACATAAAATTTGATGAGAAGAGACCTCTTATGATGCAATATTCATGACTCGAGATGTCACGTCGTACTCTTGCTTCTAAACCGAGTTGTAATGCAATAATCGAGCTCCTTCATTAATCAATAAATCCACTTCTGCATAATCAATCACAATTTGAATTTCTCTTCCTTAACTTTCTCAAGACAGGAATAGAGACAATTGTTTGAGAAACAACCGCATAAATCACATCACGTTGACTTACATCAAATTAAAAATAATTCTACTTGCATTTTATAATTAAATGCTCCTTCAAAGACTGTTTTATATTGATGAACAAATACTTTACTGTCAAAAGTGCGATACCTTTGCGATACTTTGAACACTGTACGAAAGTTGAAACAATTTTTATTAAAATAACAATCCATTTCGAAGCTGTTATTTTTTATTTTTTATACCGCAAATAGTGCAAATGTTTTGTTTGTTTGTTTTTGCGTTTGGTTTAAATAGCCCCCTGCAAAAATGTATTTTTTGAATGTTCAGAAATGTATCTACCGTTGATAATGGCATCGATAAGCTAGTTCCAAATTCGCTCGCAGCGCTGTTATCACGATGAAACAAAATAGAGTTTCGACTCTTAAGATAGACATACTCTTGACTGGTCGTACTAGTGTCATGTAGTGTCAAGACTAGACTAGTGTTTAGTTTTTTAACATTTCCTTTTTTTAATTGTTATAATTTTATGAAAATGGAGATTTAATGGCTTCTTTTAGTAGAAATTAATTATAAAATAATGCGACAGTGCTTTGAGTAATTTTATGCTTGAAAGCCAAAGGCACGATATAAAATATTCTGACACCTTGCAGTCACAGTTGTGAATTTCACTAAATTGAATAAATTGTGAATAAATATTGTGCTCGTTAAAAAAATGTTTAACGCTGATTCTTACCTTTCTGAACAAGATTAAGTTTGTTTTCTGAGTCCAATTGTAGTTAATATAAAATTATGATAATCATTAATTGCAGATATAATTTTGTCTTTTTCTCTAAAAGTGTAATTTTTCAGAATCATTTGCATCATTGGATTACAATTTAATAATTAAATTACAATTTATTAATTAAATCACAATTTTTTAATTAAATTACAATTTATTAGTTAAATCACAATTTGATAATTAAATTACAATCTATTAATTAAATTTAATAAAAACATTGCAATTTAGTAATTAAATTAAAATCTATTAATTAAATTTAATAAAAACATTGCAGTTTAGTAATTAAATTACAATTTAAAAATTAAATTACAATTGAATAAATGAACGTACTCGAGAGACTCAAGTTTCTCAACTCAATTGGGAAAAATGAAACTATAAAAAATAGCGAATAATGGTAGAAAGTGAGTGATTGCTGAGAATTTTAGTTTGAGAAATTCCTCGCGGTCGGGTAGTTTTAAACAATAATTACAGTTGGGTGAAAGATATAATACATATCTCTGATCCAAGTGCATATATCGTTTGTTCAACTACAGTTATAACTTATTTAAACTCAATCCTCAACATATTCATCTCTGCGCCGGTAACTTTTCGCATTAAGCATCCGCATATTTGATTTATTCCTTGAATTTAAAATTAATTGCACTTTCCACTGCTGCAAACGCGAAAGTAGATTTACCTATGAGTAGGTAACAGGGCTCGAGAGACCACTCAACAGGTACGCGGCTTTCAACGATCATGAGATGTTCTTGCAAATTGGATAGAAATGGGTAATGTTAAGTTCGACTCTTCGTTGAAAAAAAGATTCGCATTTAAAATCGAGTGCTAATAACGTTTATTACATGATTTACTACGATTTATTGAGAAGTTGCATATTATTCTAAAGAATGTATTCATTTGGAATGCGTTTCTGAAAGATTGTCCAAAAAGAAACTATATCATTATTGTATTGTTTATAATAAATTATAAACAGAAGGAAATGTTTTGCTTTCCGTTTCGCTTACCGATTAGGTTAGTTTGGTAAAACTCTAAACAATTTTCTGATAATATTAATGTTTGATCCTACATTTTCAATTTTAATACAATCACTATTATAATTTTCTTCAAGAAACAGTCTAAGAGTGAGTGTATTTATTTTTTAATTCAAACTCCGAATAGTCCTACTTTTAAAACTGACTATTAAACTTTAAAATGAAGAGACGTTCCATGTGTATCCGGGAGAGTATCGTTTATATTATTTTAAAATTGGTGGAAAAAGCTGAACCAAATTTTCCATTTCGAAAAAAGAACTCGTTAAGTAATTTATTCGTTTTGGAGTTCAAAAAAGGGTGCCTATATTCAAAAAACAAAAGCAATGGAATTCTTTTGTTAATCATATCAAGATGATTTTTACGCATCGATTAAAAATGATTTATTTTTGAGGATAATTTTTTTCTGTAGATTCGTTTTCTTTTCTGGGGATCGTTATTTCTCTGGAGGAACGTTTTCCTCTCTGGGAGTTCGTTTAAAAATAGTTTTTTTGGATGATCGATTTTTTGGAAAATTATCATTTGAAGAAAAATCATTTATATAATGTAATAAAATATTCGATTTAACAATGATTTTAATAACGATTCTTCCCTCAAATACTTAATCCGTCACAGCGTATATTGACCTTTCACCTCACGTCTTTGTAACATAATTCACGACGGGGATTCCAAAATAAATATCGGCATTATTCTACTCCTAAATCCCCAAATGTGCCATTATTCATAATATCGGTGTATTAAATTATGTAGAAAAGTACAAATTCATTATGTCAAAATTACCTGCATTATAAAAGATTTAAATTAGTATGGATAAAATATAATATAAAAACTTTCAAAAAAGCGTTGCAGTAAATTTATTAATTAGTTGCTACCAAAAAAGGTAATAAAAAAATTATTAAAATGTAACTAAAAAATTTGCTGTGGTAATAAAATATGCATTAAGTTCCCTACATTTAATTTGTGAAAAAGTGTATCAAATAGTGTTAAAATCTTTGCACAATTAGTTAAACGACTTGGTTTAAAATGAGCCGTTTTTTGCATGTAAATTTACATGAAAGATACAGAGCCTAAAGTGAGGTTCCTTTTATGTTGTATTTTACTATAGAGCCTTAAAGCTTTACCGCAATTGCGGTTGAAGGCAACATTATATTAAAGTGCCAGTATTCATTTATTTAATGGTAACCCTCTTTACACGTGAATGACGTGCCAAATTGGCCAGTTAAAACAGCTAATGTATAAATTACCGACGTTAAAAGTTTTGCCATTTTTTGCCATCTCATAGAAAAATGCAATTGAAATTGGTATTCAAACAACAGAAAGGAAATCAATGAAAGCTGCGATTTTTATAGACATTGATGAATGAACTGCATGACGAAGCATGACTCCTCGCAAATTAACAAAGAAATCCTGCTCCCAAATTCCTTTCTTTTTTTTATTTCCCGTTCAATTGAACTTGATGCAAATCTACACAAGATTTATCGAGAGATCTTCCAACATAAGAAACCACTTATTTTCCAAATTGCGTCCTCAATGGATAAACTTCTCGAAAACTTTAAAAAAAAACTTGTAAAAATGCTAAAAGTGCTTCTTTAGCACTTTTTCCACTTAATACTTTTTACTTCTTTTATATACAAAATCAGCAGAGGTATTAGAACCTCTCAATTACACGTTGATGCATATTTTCAAAAATCCGAAATTTATTCAATTAATTCTTTTTTCCTCAGAAGTGTCAGAATATCTATGAAAATATTTTTAGTTATTCGAGAATTTATTACAGAGTAAGGAAGATTTCAGTAAAAACTGCGAGTATGGTAAGATTAACTCATTTAGAGAGATTGAAAACCAGGCAGTAGAAAAAGCAAGCACAGTCAGACGCAAGAAGACGGATTTAAAATCTGAAAGTCGAGAAAACCATTATAGTCAGACGAAAGCAGGAAAACATGTTTGAAATTTAACAGTGAAGAAAACAAGCATAGTCAGACGAAAGTAGGAAAACATTTTTGAAATTTAACAGTAGAGAAAACAAGCATAGTCAGACCAACGCAGACAGACAGATTGAAAACCAGCCAGTAGAAAAGTCAAGCTTAGTCAGACAAATGCACTAATGGTGCTTCAAAATCAGTAGAAAAGGCAACCGTAGTCAAATCAATGCAATAAAAGAGATTAAGAATCAGACAGTAGAAAAAGTAAACATAGTCAGACCAAAGCATTTTCGTCTGGCTATGATTGCTTTTTCTACTAATTCTGATTTTCAATCCGTCTGACTATGTTTGCTTTCTCCACTGTTTGGTTTTCATTCTGATTTTCAATCAGTCTGACCTAATTTGCTTTCTCTACTGTCTGGTTTTCATTCTGATTTTTATTCAGTCTGACTATGTTTGCTTCTTCTACTATCTGTTTTTCAATCTGTTTGCTTTTTCTACTGTCTGGTTTTCTATCCGTCAGACTACTATTGCTTCTTCCACTGTATGGTTTTTATTCTGATTTCCATTCAGTCTGATTAAACTTGCTTTTTCTACTGTCTGTTTTTGAATTCTGTCTGACTATGTTTGCTTTCTCTACTGTCTGGTTCACAATCCCTCTGATATTGTTTTTCTACTTCTGGCTTTCATTCTGGTGTTCTTTCCGTCTGACTATGTTTGATTCTTCTACTGTCTGGTTTTCAATCTGTCTGACTACTTTTGCTTTTTCTACTGTATATGTACTATTTTCTACTGTACTGTTTTCATTCTTATTTTCGTTCAATCTGACTATGTTTGTTTTTCTACTGTCTGGTTTTAAATTTGTCCGACTATGTTTGCTTTTTCTACTTTCTGATTTTATTTCTGCCTGACTATGTTTGCTGTTTCCACTTTGTGACTTTTAGTCTGTTTCACTACGTGAGTCTGACTATGCCTGTTTTTTCTACTGTCTAGTTTAAAACCATTTACTGTATTACAACAAGAATCGTCAATTAAATAATAATATGTTTTTTTATTAACAATAGTAATTTAATTTCGCTTTCCTAAAAAAAATTTTTTTTTGCATTAATTGAGCAATAAAACTCCGAGATTTTGCCACATAATTTTGTATCAAAGTGAGTGAATTACTGTGCTAATTGCATTTTGACTCCTTTATTACCAATTTATCAATTCTAAATTAATGACCCTTCGTAATAGCGATTGAAATAAAAACCATCATTTATGTATTCTTTATTAAAATTTTGAACATGACTCAAAAACTCAAAAAGACTAAATCTTGTTAAATTTCTAATTTTTGTTAAATTTCTAATTTTTGTTAAATTTCTAATATTAGTTATGGATCATTTTCGTTGTTGGTTCATATTTCCGTTACTAGTTATTATTTTGATATTTGGTTATTATTTTGATATTTGGTTATTATTTTGATAATTGGTTATTATTTTGATAATTGGTTATTATTTTGATAATTGGTTATTATTTTGATAATTGGTTATTATTTTGGTTATTGGTTGTTATTTTGTCAATTTTAATTTTAATTATTTATAATTCGTGTCATTCTTAGTTGCAAATAAATTAACCAGTCTAGCAGGGTAAAATTAGAGAATTTCAAGTGGACCGTCGTTTTCGCAACAAACTGCAATTTAACTCCCAACAATAGAGTGGCGCGTCGCTCATTACGAATGCAGTTTCCTCTGTTCTGTCTAGACGATGCACTTCCTCACACCCTTTTGTATTGTCCCTGTCCATCACAGGAGGCGATTTATTGCCATTCGCACTGTCCACGGATTTCACCAAACCAATAAAACATTCTTAGATATTGATCAATAATTCATTCCACGCCAAATGAGTCGCACTTTTGACTTTTGTAATATATCAATGTTTGTAAATAATTTGATTTATCTTTCTCTCCATGACTGTTAAATTCTCCATTCCAAACTTCAGCAATTTTTATTCGCTTTACATCTCTTTGTATTTTTTTCCATTCTGATTAATTGTGAATTAAGAGATGGTGCAACATCTACATTTCAAATTAATCTTCGTGATTTTGAATGTAAAAAATAATATTAACTAAGAGACGTAAAAGTAAAAAGCATAGCTGTTAAACAATTCTAAAAATCCAGAATACGCAAATTCTATAGTACAATTGCGGCTAAAATTATTCAACCTCGACCGTTTTGACAAAACGGAGTCATAAATAAATAAAAATATATTTTTAAATAATGCAATGATACTATTTGGTAAACCGTTTCAAAGAAAGAAATTACGAGACTGAAGATGGTAATAAAAATCGCATCATGCTTGAATTTGACAGGTGTATGTAAATTTACGATAGGAATAAATAACAACATGGTGAGTAAAAACGCTACAAAAAGTTTACCGTTTACTTCTTTCGTGTTACTTTTTTGTCATGAAGTTTGTTCGGAGCTGTAATATTTTTTATGAGCAACTATTTTCATTCTGCAAAATAAGAGCGACATTTTATGGCATATTGTCAATAAATAATGAAAAACCGAAGAAAGTAGCAAGTTTGCTTATATCGAACAAGTCAGTACGACGATTGGTCTAAGAAACATCTGTTATTCTTTGAAGCTTCTTTTACAATTTCTTTCTTCAACAGAAACTTGAGTTCTGATCTTGTATGAAAAGTCGTTGCAACTCGGATGAGTCCCGAAAGACTCTTCTTACCACACTGTCAGGACACAAAAGACAGCCTATTTCTAAAGCCAAAGGATATATAAATAAATGTGAAACAATCCTAAAGGGATAAGATACAAGAACGCGAAAATGGAGGATTTTAGTGAAATCTGAAACCTGAAACTAGTCTCAAGAGTCAAGGACAAACTTGTGTGTGCTTTGGGGAACTAGATAACATTCTTTGAACAAAGAAAAAGTCAGGATACACTTACATTTTCTGAAAAATTGGATGTTTATTTTGCTATCAAAAAGTGTGGTTCTTGGACTATCGAAAATTAACGTATAATGTTTCCTTGAATAGGGTGAAGTGTGAAAACATACTGCTTTATCATATTCCCTTTAATTTCATGTCAAACATGCTTCTGAACTCCCCTCTAAAGATTTTCAAAAAAAATATCTTACTACATCTTTTATAGATTTATATATTTTCAATTATAAATTATTTCATTTGTACTTTTTGGATTTATAATTCTTAAACGACCTTTTACATTGCTTTCTTGTAACCGAAGTTCTATTATTTCTTCATCAATCCAACCCGAATTATTTTCATTTATTAAAAATTATAATTATTATTTATAAAATATTATTTTATTTAAAATCTGTAAAAACGATTCTAAAAAAAATTCCAATTTTTTCTTGCTTGCATTACATAGAATTTGTTTTCTAAAAAAACAATAGCTTCTTGATGACGAAATTGTCCTGCTTTGAATAATCTGGATCGATTTACCAAAAATTGCAGCGCGTCAAATGTAAATAAGCGTTCTGAATATCGACGCAAATCTGGACAGGGTGAAAAATTGCGTGGGCTGAAAGGTTTCAAGTAAAAGTGCAGTATGGATTTCTGGAATTCAAGAGATCGCGATAAATCGGACTAATGAATTCCATGCCGGAATAGCAACGCTCGATTGGACGATTATCGAGCGACCCACATCTCTACTTTCTCTAAAATGAAATTTGGGAAAGTATGAAATTCCACCAGCATTTCCAACTTTGGAGAAAAATTCCGTTTATTGTAATTTACTTGACAAGGAAAAAGACAATGTTAATTAAATGATCGCTAAAGTGATTCTTGAGAGGCAATCAATATTTGGCTCAAATTGAGTTTCCAGCTATCCACATGTTGTGAATTTTGTACATACTATATGTGGTAGAACCCAAGCATTGGCATTGGCCATATTCAGGGCACGCATTTCAAGCGCAGCGACCGGTCAGACAGAGATAGTTTATCGATGAAGTTTCTCCATTCTCCCTTGAGAGAGTTTGCATTGTGACAAGAATAATTTAAGGGCATGAAACTTGGAAATATCTTCATCCAAGAAACTCTGTGTTTTTAAAAGAATTTAGACGAATGTCCTTAAGCAAAGTTTTTCCTGATTTGGATTAAAATTGCTCTAATTTTTTTTCTTGTACCTTTCACTCTACTTTTCCCAAGAAAGTTCCAGTTTAATACACCAAAAGGCTATCTAGTTTTTATTCAAAAAGGCTGATCATATTTTATTCAAAAAGGCCAATCGTTTTTATTCAAAAAAGCTAATCACTTTTTATTCCAAAACGATAAACCTTATTGCCAAAAAAATTTCAATGCATTTTTTAACATAAAATCTGGCAAAATGGTTCAAAAAAATTAATTTTTCATTGTTTTCAATGAATTGACAATGCTCATGAAGAGTTTGCGAAACTTTAGGTTTAAAAATTTATTCAAAGTTTGATGACAACGAATTTATTTTAGAGAAATTATTGCACATGGTTTTATTTATAAAGAAACTGGTTGTATTCTAGTATAGAAGTTCTGGAAAGTAATAGTTTTACTACTTTTTAAATAAAGTTATAGTGCAGAGAGCTGATGACGACTGAGCTCGTTCGGGAGCTCGCTTTCGTTTTATAGCCTGTAGTCGGCTGTGACACTGACCAATAGGAGCGCGCCTAAGGACGGAGTGGCGACTACAAGAAAAGAGGAGAGCGCTTGCGCGAGCTGAGTCAACGCCTCTCCGACCGTACGCGCGCTCCTATTGGTCAGCGGCACAGCCTACTGGAGACTATAAATAGGGAGAGAGCTCCGGTACGAGGTCAGTCGCTCTCGGCTCTCCGCATGTGTTTTTAATAAACCAAGAAGAATAATTGTTAACTTGTTACTTCCGAAATATGTGTAGACATTATTAATTACAGTAGCAGTAGTGGTGAATGGAACAAAGACATGTTCGAATTGAGTGTAAAAAATCATGCTCATTAGTGCCGTAAAAATCACATGCGCAATTCTGTTGTGTCATGAAATACATGCGCAGTAGTATTGAACACTAAAAATACCTGCGCATAAGTGGTTACTTTTTTATAAAAAGCTACTGTGCATCTTGCAATGTTAACATTTATCTTCTTGGTAAATCTACCACCGTTTTTCAGACTCGTTTTAAAATAAATTGAAAACAATTTACTATTTGTTGTATTACACCTTTCTTTCTTTTTGTTTACAAATTAATAAATACAATTTTTTACTCTATAAAATTTTCGTCATACAATGAATTGATATTCATTTACTACTATTTGAATATAAATTGTGTGTTTTAAATTATGGTAACACTTTCCAGTTTGCTCTCTGTAATTTTACAGGTCGAAAGAAAACTGAAAGAAGAAAATATTTGAAACAACGAAGATTTCATGAGACAATTTCTTTTCGGGCAATTTTTCCGTTGTTTTTGAATTACAAAGAAAATTGTGTGGAGCTTAGGTTCTGATAAGAAGGAATGCAGGTTTATCTCTTGAATTATTTTTCCAAAAAGAAGCTTAGATCTTATTCCGTTATCTGTAGTTTTCCATAAAGTTAAAAATGTTAAACGATTTAACATTTTATGAACCTTCATAGGAAATTCTTTTCGCCCGAATACACTACTTTTAGGTTACCGTGTTTGCACTTAAGGGCTAAGTCGTAAACTTTTGCTGGATTTAAGTTGCGCTCTGAAACTTGGATTGAAGAACCCCTAACAAAAGAGAGCCGAGGGAGCGCAAAGATTCACACCACTTGGCTTCAGTTTCCGAGAGAAATCCAAAAGCATCGAATAAAAGCTAAAGAAAAAAAAGATTTATAACATTAAGTTACAATTGAATTTAATGCTAGAGAACATTTATTCTCGTGAAATAAAATCTGATGGTAAACACTTGAGTAAAGTTATTAGGTGATAAGATTTTATTTACAGTAGATAAACTAGCACGTGAAAATTGTGGACTGTAAATAGTAACTTCAATAAAGTCGTGATAATTTACACAAATAATGTAATTTGCGATAATAATGTAATTTGCTATATGGCTTTAATATTTTAGCAAATTTATTTTATGTACAACAAGTGCACTTTAGCGTAAAGGGTGTACAAGCTTAAGTTGTGTTTGAAAGAATTCATTATTCATGCCTGTGTAAAATAGACTCAAGCTTTTTGTTGTAAAAGTCTCTCTATAATACATTTTAAAAATGTATCTACAACTGTAATTATTTTACAAATAATTGCTAAAGGAATAGAAAATGAAAGTACAGATAGTACACATTGTGTCAAGGGTGATTCAAGATTGCAAAAATTTTTTAAGCTTGCACTGCAAACTTGCAAAATTTACATGGAAAGCCTGCAGCAAGCTTACGTGCTATCTGAGAAGTGGGAATATGAACAAAAAAGTAACAGAACTTCAAATGAATTATCTCGCGTGAATCGTTCCTGGGAAATATTTTCACGGAAATTCCGTTAAAACCGAATGAATGGAAAATTGTTTTTTTTTTGTTTTATTTGTTAGTTTAGAAGCAGAGGTTGACTTTTAAAGACATTATTGTTTTTGTTTGATAATTTAAGTGTATGTTTTAAAAATCTAGAAACAAAAAATGTTGACATGTGTCGTTCATACCTTGGACATTTCTTGGTAATTGATTATTTTGCAGCATCTCTAAAAGACATAAAGCCTGTCAAGCACGCAAGCACAATATGCTGACTAAACGGCACAAAACACAGAATCATTTGATTGCTACTCAATCACATAATGAATATTATTACACTTAATATCAATCATCAACCAGTATGCCATACACATATATGTTTATACGTTTGTGTGCGTGCACTACTTGACAAAAGTTTTTATATTTCGTTTTTATTCAAATTAAGAAAAAGTTTTTAATATCAAATAATTCCTTTTTGCAGTTTTCTTAAGGGTGTTGCAACACAAAAGTTACTTTTGTGGCTTTTTATTCTTAGAATAACAGGCCTTGCAGGTCAGAATTAGAGAAGACTTGCTAAGTTGTGAGCTGTAATAATGCATATTCAAATATATTCAATTTGTGTAATTATTAAAATCGTATTGTAAATTGTTTAAAAAAATATTTTTATCCAGTAACATCAAATTTAAGAAAAAAAATCTTCAGGATATATAGTTTTGCATAACATTCCTTTTATTATTAAACTTTGTATTGTAAGTTATTATTCCTAATTAACGCTTTTAAATAATTTTAAATGATTTTAATACTTTTGAAATAATTTTATTGCTGTCGAAATAATGTTAATACTGTTGAAATAATTTAAAATGATTTTAATACTTTTGAAATAATGTTAATACTTTTTAAATTATTTTCATATTTCTTAAATAATTTTTCCTACTTTTTACAAGATGTTAATACTTTTTTAAATGATGTTAGATGAAATTAAAAATTTTCAACCGCAAGGAAATTTGAACGGAGAAGCTCCGGTATATTGAAAAACATGAATGAAAAATAGAGAGACTATTTGACAGATACATGAGTGGATGTCGGCGATGGTTGCGCTGACTGGTGACAGAAGGAAGAGACATTCAAATTATAATTTCAACCTCCCATAATAAATCTATTCGAGGTTTAGAAAAGCGTATGTTTTCATATCTAGACCAATTTCTTCTGAAATTGTCAAGCAAAAGTGTTTGCACTAACGTCAAACTTTAGAAGAATTTATAAATAATTATAAATATGTATTGTCCTCATGGTCTTTTAGAATAAATAAATAATTAAGTATTATAAATATTTGTTTAAAATTCTCGTACAATATTAGTTTCTTCTAATTTCAAAAGAAAAAATAAATAAAATTACTTCGTTATTAATTACTATTACTGTTCAGACATCGTTACTGTACAGAGAGCTGATGATGACTGAGCTCGTTCGGGAGCTCCCTCTCTTTTTATAACTTCTAGCAGGCTGTGCCGCTGACCAATAAGAGCGCGCGTACGGTCGGAGAGGCGTTGACTGAGCTCGCGTAGGCGCTCCCCTCTCTTCTTATAGTCGCCATTCCGACTTCTAGTAGGCTGTACCGCTGACCAATAGGAGCGCGCGTATAGACGAAGTGGCGACTATAAGAAGAGAGGGGAGCGCCTGCGCGAGCTCAGACAACGCCTCTCCGACCGTACGTGCGCTCTTATTGGTCAACGGCACAGCCTACTAGAGACTATAAGAAGGGAGAGAGCTCCCGAAAGAGCTCGGTCGAATTCGGATCGCTCTGGTAGCCTTTACTTTGGACTGTGGTAAGGCTCTTTAAATAATTCTACAGTAAATGGAGCAAAACTTAAATTGTAGTAATAATAAAAATAATAATAATAATAATAATAATAATAATAATAATAATAACAACGCCTTTCAAAGAAAAAAAATTTTGAAAAAAAGAAAGAATTTTTAGAGAACATACTAAAATGCAACCTCATCACTCAAAATATGTATACGAAAATAAAAAACCTTATAAGATTTTACAATTTTTCATAAAAGGGCGCTTCAGGTTGTGACGTCATCTTCCAAATTTCTTCCATCTGTCACTAGGAAGCGTCACCGACATTCGCTCACACCTGTCAAATTGGTACTGTTTTCCATTCATGAGTTTTAATAAAGGGGAAGGTTTTTCGTTGAAATTTCATCAAGTTATAAAATCAATATAGAAAGTCCAACTAGTTAAAAATTTAAATGTATGCAGAATTTGTTAAAAAGTATACAGTTTTGTAAAATATTGTGTAGAAGAAGAAAATGATAAGAGAAAATAGTGAAAAGTCACCTGTCATGCATTTCGTGTCAGATTCATCACCATTATTTTGTTTTAAATAAAATATTGTATGCATCCGCAAACAACTGGACACTATTTTTCTAAAATTTGCTATTTCATGGAAAAACTTATTTCGATTTAGAAAATGTGTTTACTATAAAACTCAAACTCGCAATGACTATCAAAATAATTTTGTACCTTTTTGTTACAACACCCTTAAGGTTATATGCTATAAAATCAAATTCCTCACAGAAGCTATGCGAGAAATTTAGTCTCTCTAGTACGTGTTCTTCACTTTAAAATCCATTATTTCTTTTTTCTAAAGTAGCAAAAATTAAAGCAATAAAATGAATATAAAAAAGTATTTATTAACCATTGAAAAGAGATTGTAAATTGAATTGAATGAGTTTCATAACGAGGTTTAAATAATTAATTTTAGTTTAGAGAAATTTTCTTTTTGAAAAATGTAAAAATTAAGAAAATACGTAATTTTAGAGAATTTTATTGCGAAACTCATTATAAAATCAACTATATCTAAGTTAATTATTAATCTTTTCAAAAGCGATTTTTTTCTATTGTTAATTTTGTTCACTAGTACATTTTTATTTATAGTAGTTTTGTTATTATTTGGTAGTTTGTTATTTTTCATTTTTCTTCTATTTGTTATTTTGTTATTTATTTCCTTGTTATTTGTTTGTATTTATAATTTTCTTATTAATGTAGACTAGTGATAAGTGTGCAGGCGTGATGTTCTTCAAGCTATAAATTATACAATAATTGTTTCTATTTAAAAAAATAGGAAATTATTTAGCATGTGCCTGTGAGTGATTAATGTAGATAATATGTTTAACATATACTCTCAGGACGATTATGCAACAGAACACATTATGCGGAATGCGAAAGACAACCTACAAAAAGTGTGCATTGAAAAAGAATCGTAATTTTTATGAAAAATGGATCTCCCATGGAAAAGGTATAAAATGTTTGTGTACTTTCTTTAAAAACTATACGTAAATATTGTTGGAATTTTTTAAGTTAAGATAAAAAACGTGTTTCGTGCCAGTACACAAAATATTCACAAAACTTATACATATTTAAATTTCTCTTAAACCTCAATTTTCATATTGTATGGCGCACAAACAATCCAATATTATTTATTCAACACTTTCTTTAAAGACAAATGCATAATTCAAGTACTTGTAAAAAATAATTCTTTGAATTTAATTTTTGTATTTTACATTTTAATTTTTTATTTCTATGTATTTTTTAATTTTGTATTTTAATCTATTTTTTAATTTAGTATTTCAACCTATTTTTTAATTTCGTATTTCAATCTATTTCTTACTTTTTTATTTCAATGTATTTTTTACTTTTCCATTTCAATTTATTTTTACTTTTTCATTTAAATGTTTTGTTAACAATTTATTCAAATGTACTTTTAAATTTTAAACGTTCAGTTTATTTAACAAATTTAATTGTTTCTTTAGAAAGATTATTCACTTTAATGAAACATAGGGTATAAAAAATGAACATCAACTATAAAATATGAACATCAACTATAAAAAATGAACATCAATTTTAAAAAATAAACATCTATAAGTTCTGTTAAACAATTATTTTGTATAACCGACAAATGTTAAATAATTGTTATCATGTGAAATAAAAAAATGTATTACAGTGTTTTTTTCAAGTTTCACGTTTTGTAAAAAGAAAAATCTTTATATGAAAAGTTTAGAGAATAAAGTAAGTGCTGCTTTAAATTGAAGACAAGTCGCTGACTTGTTGAGTGGTTCAAGTCAACCTGACCGGGTCATACATCTCAGACTAACCCACGGTTGCTTATGTAAACTTTATTTTATCAAATATTTATAATTTCCCTATGTACCCTCTTCATAAAACTCAAATCATTTCAGTCACAGTTTTCCAAATCTCTCAACAATTTGCAAATACAAATACACTTCAACATCTGTAATCGAACCTCGTTTAGTTCTTACCTTTCTTAAAAATATAATTTTTTAATCTCATTTACACTCACTTTAAAACCCTTGCAAAAAAATTGAAAATATTTAATTTTAAAAAGAAGTCAAATTTTATAAGAACCAAAATTAAGGTCCAATTTGAAAGTTACTACTGCAACGGATTATCAGCGTATTGTGATAAGTAAAATAAATAATTGTATCAAATTAAAGATTTCGTTGATATACAGTAAAAGAGATTTAAAATAAGTCAGTAAAAAAAGCAAGCACAGTCAGACGGATAAAGCGAAAGAGATTTTAAACCAGACAGTAGAAAAAGCAAGTAGAGTCAGACAAGGCATGGATTTAAACAAGGCAGTAGAGACAGCAAAAATAGTCAGCCCAATGCAACGAAGGTTATTTAAAATCATACAGTAGAAAAATCAAGAATGGTCATACCAATAAGTAAGTCCGACTATGATTGATTTTTCTACTTCCATTTTTTAATTCCCTCTTATTACATTGATCTGACTATGCTTGTTTTTTCTACTTTTTGTAACCGAACTACTAAATTTGCATGACTATGCTTGCTTTTTCTACTTTTTTATCCGCCTTACTACGTTGGTCTGACTATACTTGCTTTTTCTACTTTTTTATCCGCCCTAGTACATTGGTCTGACTCTGCTTGATTTTACTACTTTTTTATCCGCCCTACTACATTGGACTGACTCTGCTTGGTTTTATTACTTTTTTATCCGCCCTACTACATTGGTCTGACTCTGCTTGGTTTTACTACTTTTATATCCGTCCTACTACATTGGTCTGACTCTGCTTGGTTTTACTACTTTTATATCCGCCCTACTACATTGGTCTGACTCTGCCTGGTTTTACTACTTTTTTATCCGCCCTACTACAGTGGTCTGACTCTGCCTGGTTTTACTACTTTTTTATCCGCCCTACTACATTGGTCTGACTCTGCTTGGTTTTACTACTTTTTTATCCGCCTTATTACATCGGTCTGACTACGCTTGTTTTTTCTACTTTATTTTT
>WNHD01000813.1:0-24634 GCA_011057455.1 Ganaspis sp. Gsp50
CCCTCCATTTTTTTTTCTGGTTGCTTTTTTTATTCTGAAATACTAGAATCTTTTTTAAAAACAAAACCCATTTTTTAGTGTCACAAACGCGTTTTAAATTATTTTTAGTAAAAATGACTTTTTATAGCTCTAAATCCAAACTTCAAAACCAGCAAAAGGCTGCCCTCCATATTTCTTATTCTGATTGTGGTTTATAAAAATAGTTACTTTAGGAAAAATTTGTTATTCTAAAAAAGAAACTTTCGTATTAATATAAACATAATATAAAACAAAATTATAAAAAGATGTTTCATTATTTTAATATTATTATTGGTTTCATTATTTTTGATATTTAAATCTATTTCCCTTTGAGGAAGCCGAAATTTTCATGCAATGAATATAATTTTCAATTTGTTATTATTGTCTTTATTTTTATTATGATTGTTATTATTATTACAGTTATTGTTTTTATTGTTACCATTATTGCTGTTAATATTATTGTCATTGTTATCATAATTATTATCATCATCATCGTCATCAGCATCATTATCATCATCTTGTTATTATTGTTATTATGCACTTTGAATTATAATGATAAAATAAAACTTGCAATGTGTAACTGTAAATATAATTTGTATTATTATTAAAAAAGAAAAATTTGTCTCGGCTTTTTTGCAAATGAAAAATCGAGTCCTTTGATATTGAAGAGTGGCATTTGGTGGGAGGTAACATGTGCAAAAGATGTGGGGAACCAGGAGTTGGAAGTCTCTGACCCACTGACATTCTCTTTAGTTTCAGTCATGCAGTGAACGTCGATAATCAAAATCGTCAAGTTTTCAGTGTCTGTGATTAATAAAAGTTCAAGGTGTCTAGAAATATAAAAAAACAAAGTTGTAATTTTACAACAAAATTAATTAATTAAATTAATAATCGAATGACGACGAATTCACGATGCGTCGATGTCGAGGAGTTCTCACCGGGTTGATTGGCTGTCTAACAGTTGCCTTTATAGTCTTTAGTACCCGATCTGTGACCGATGATCAGGACCTTTTTGATAGGGAATCCAAGGACACGACCAGTATGATCGAGGATTATGCAAATCAAGCCAAAGAAAGAGTTGCCAACAATATTCAGGTAAGTTTAAAACTTGATACACTTTTTTCATGTTACCAATATTTTATCATTTTGTTTCAATCTTGTACACAATTTTTTTTATTTTTAGGTACCTTGGAAACATTCATCTTCGTTTTGAGCGTTATTTTTTATGCGAATTTTTTTATAGTTTTTTTCAATTTTATTTTTAATCGATAATTTATTCTTGAAATTTCTTCACCCTTCTATGAATTAAATTAGAGTTTCCTTGTGTTTTTTAATATTAATTTTTATTTTTGGTATTTTTCATTTTTAAAATAAATTTTCAATTTTGGTATTTTTATTTTTAACGTAAGTTTTCATTTTTAATAATAATTTTTATTGTTAATATTGAATTTGGTTTTTAATATTAATTTTCGATTTTAATTTATTATTTTTTAACGGTAAGACAATTTTGCAGTAATATGATTTTTAATTTTTTATGTGAGCAGGAGATCTGCTACTTTTTTGTGCAATTTGTTTCTTTATTATGTTATCCTTGCTTTTTTATTTTATTAATCGATGTTAAGAATACAGGAAAAATCCAAATTAATAGATTCTTTATTTTTTGTTTCATCTATTTGAAATTTTTTTTTAATTAATTTTTTCCACTCGTGATTTTTAAATTTTTCTTCTACCAAAAGAAATTTTGATTACAAACTAATAAATGACGATTCATTTGTATAAATCTTTCATTTGTATAAATCTTTCATTTGTATAAATTTTTCATTTGTATAAATCTTTCATTTGTATAAATCAAAAATTGTATAAATCTCTGTCACATTATCATCACAAAATTGATGTAGTTTTCATTTCATTTTAATTATCATTTACAGTTCTTTTTATATTCCGTTCAATTATGTAAATTTCACAAATTTCTTTACGAGTAGAAATGGAATTACAAAATTTGATTTAATTAGAAATCGCTGAACTGAATTCTAATCGTTGTTAACAAAAGTCCCAAGTTTCGATGTACTTAAAAATGGATTCTTTATTAAAAATTATTTTTTTTATTTTGAAACAGAAATAAGTGAAATAAGGATGTAAAAACGATTCTCGTTCTAAATAGGAAGGAAATGCGATCACCTCGGTGAAAGCACTTTTCCTACACGAGATTCGAATTAAATTGCGCAGCTCCTTGTAATGTTCATGTGGATCCAAAGAGAAATTTCTCAACGATTGTGAATATACCTATGTACTCGGCAATTATGAGTTCATAATAATATGAACCACTTGTGACACCAAGAGCTCATAATTTAACACTCAGGATTTATCTCCTGTAAATTTTACATTCACTGTAGGATCCTAATTAATGAGAGTCAATTTACATAATAAACGCTAATTAAATCTCTATGCTATCCTGCAATTATGCATTCTAATCTCGCAATGCAACAAGTTCAATTTTCATTAATTTGCTTTTTTTTCGTTTCATTTATTCGTCTATTCAATCTATTTTCTTTTATTTCGCATTTTTACCTAATCTGTATTTTTTTGTATATTTTTTAAATCTAGTCTTCTATTTATATTTTTTAAACAAATTACTTTGTTTTTGCTTCCTCATTGCATTGTTTAATTCGTTACTAACTTTTGCTCCGTCTTTTAATTTGTTACCATTTTTTCCTCCGATTTTTAATTGGGAAATAATTTGTCCTTTTTTCAGTTTATTTATGTTTTTATTTCACTTGGTATGTCTTTTTTGTAATTATTTTTGTGTTTTTTGTTTAATTTACAATTTGTGTGATAAATTTACAATATTTGTGCTGATATTTTTGTTACTGATGAGAAAAGTAATGGTAAACATTGTTTTTAGACACAAAGGCATGTAACACCGTCACTTGCAGAATTGGGTGGGCGAGGATCTTTACCGGAAATGAATGACCATGTATTGATGGTGACACGAATTCCTGGTGCTGGATCTGAATTGTTGGTTCTTATTTTGCAACGACTTCAAGGATACAACGCATTCAAACATATTCGTTTGCCTCCGGGAGATGACGGGATTCTTACCAATTTACAGCAAGTAAAGGGAAACTAGAAAGTTCAACTATTTCACAAATTATTGTTATTCTTCTTTAACAATTTATAATGGGAAAATCACGCAAGAAGAAAGTCCGTCTCAAATATACACACTGCTCCGAATTCTCTAATTAATTCCAATTATGAGAATCAAAATATCTGGGAAAAAAATTAGAATAGAGTCCCAATTTAAAATTAATTAGTGTTCTTATTTCTTGGAAATTGATTTTGATAATTTAATCAAATTATGAATATTGATCAATGTTTTTCAATGAATTCAGCTTGAGTTGCGAAACTTTCTCGATGCTCATTATTCACGAAGCGAGTTATTGAACTATTTGCAAAGTAATTTTGCAATCGATGGACAATTACTTTCGGTTTAATGTACTTCAAAAATTATAAAAATATCTGGATTTTTCTAGAATTTATAAAAATCGCACTTTTGATTCTTTCAATTTTGAGTTTCAACGTAGATTTTTATTTTTGATGTTGATATACCCTTAATTTTATTCTTATTCTTATTCTTATTCTGATTCTTATTCTTATTCTTAATTTTGATTCAAATGAAATTAATTTTCAAATTTTGAAAATGTTCCTTTTATCAAGTGAAAGAAATATTTAAATCGATTTTGAAATTAAGAAATTATTTCCAAAAGAGAAAGAGGGCAGTGAGTTTTAAACAAAGGAGCATATTTAGTCTAGGGAATAAAATGACGATAATTAGTCACGACTGAAAAAGCGTGCAGAAAAATCCGGTCAGTCGTTAGGGTTCTACACTTTTGCGAAGGAATCCAGTTGCGAATGTTGTAATCTCGTTTTAAAACTATAAATAACTAGAATCGAAACAAGTACTCTCGTGTAAAAATGTTTTATTTGGAAAAGTTTAAGTTTATTGTTATGTTGTTAAAACGTTTCCGTAATTTCATTGTGTCCAGCTTTTTAAAATAGTTAAAGAAAATCTATAAAATAAAAGTATCCATTGAAGCAAGAAAGACTTTCTACAAGCAATTTTAATCTAATAATCAGCGAAGCAACGTAAAAGAAAGATAAAATCAATAATAAATATAAATTGCTTATCATTTTTTTCACTTGCACGAAGAATTGCAAATCCAATCAATTTTATAAGTTCAAGCGTGGAGAATAAAAATATAATAATTCTAGAATATTCGTATATATGTAGTAATATGCTAGTAATATGCTAGTTTTAGAAGTGAAGAAATTGAAGAATTCATTTGAATCAAGATCGGCTAATTTAAATAGAGAAAATACAGTAAGAGAAATCTAGTTCACATTAAATCGGTATTTAATTTAGAAAGGTTTTCCAGACAGAATTATTAAAGCTTAAAGGTCTCGTCCTAGTCGTGTCTGATCTGACATTTCAATGAAGATTGTCATAAAAATGGTTTATCGATCACTACAAAGCCTGGAGCATTGTTTAATTTTTTTTGTATTAGTTAATCGAGTTAGGAAAATAAATTTTGAATATTTTGAATAAGTGTAAAAAAAACACATTTGAATATTTATTACGGCGTTGTTCAGTTTTTTTTATTGCAAGTTGATTCATTTTGTATGTTTTTTTTTTGTAAAATTAATTTGTAAATAAATGAAATGAAATACACATTTAAATATTTTAGTTTTCTTTTCCATTTTCGCTCTTAAATCAAATTTGATTTGCGAGATTAATTAAAATTAAGAGCGAAAACGAAAAAGAAAGTTAAAATATTATTTTTTGTTAATAAATAATTATTTTCAGGAACTTCTGGTTGAAGAAATAACAAATATCATCAGACAAGAAGCAATTCCTTTAAGTTTTGACGGAGATGTACGATTTTTGAATTTTTCTGCCTTTGATAGACAAGCGCCCACTTTTATTTCACTGGTCCGAGATCCTTTGGATCCTAGAACTTTGGACAGGTAACTTTTTTCTTAAAATTTATTTTAAAACAGAAAATTAAACAAAAATAATAATTAATTTAGCACATTAAATATAGTAAATATTTTAAATGTAGAAAACTAACAAAATTATTTTATGTATTAATAAATAATAAATAAACGAAAGGAATGAAAAGTAAATAATTGAAAAGAAAATAATTGGAAAGTAAATAGTTGAAAAGAAAATAATTGGAAAGTAAATAATTGAAAAGAAAATAATTGAAAAGTAAATAATTGAAAAGTAAATAATATAATTAAATAACAAACGAAAAATAAATAAACGAAACGAACTATGAATAAATAGAAATAAATAGAAAAGAAATAGAAAAGAAATAGAAAAGAAATAGAAAAGAAATAGAAAAGAAATAGAAAAGAAATAGAAAAGAAATAGAAAAGAAAAAATAAATAAACGAAACGAAAGAAAATGGATTAAATTTCAGAACTAGATTGACAGTTGATTTAATTTTCAGGTTTAGAAATGGAGATTCGTCGATGATATATAGTGGATCAATAGCTCACTTTTGTGGTCAAGACGTTCGTTGCACGTGAGTTGCAATTTCTTACATAAATCCGATATCGAATTAATTAATGATTCGACTTGGAAGTCTGCCCACTTTGAGTTCAATGACCAGACTTATGTATCATCAACAAAATATATTCTCGGAACTGGAAATTTCAAAGGGCAATGATACTTTTCGTTAAAATTTGAAATCTGCTCATTTGAATATCATTAGAATATTATATTAGTCATATTCGTTTAGCGAATTACCAAGGATTTTTATCTTTTCAGTACGCCAAATTTGAATCATTAACTTTCATTTTACAGAATGTTTGATTTTTTAATTTGAGAATGCTTTATAAATACAAAAGCTCTTTTTAATTTAAGCAATTCGGTGAAAGGACAAAAAGCACTGAAACACTGCAAAAACGGTTTTAAGGGTTCTCGAAATTATTTGAAATTGAAAATTGAATTATTTGAATTGAAATGTTTTTAAGAATTTTTAAAAAGCTTTTCTAAAGTTATAAATTTTGCGGTGATGATTGATCGTGAGAAAATGAAATTATTTGAAATTGAAAATTGAATTATTTGAATTGAAATGTTGTTAAGAATTTTTAAAAAGCTTTTCTAAAGGCTTATAAAATTTGCGGTGATGATTGATCGTGAGAAAATGTTTGTCTTGAGGGCGAAATCCAAGTCTTTACGTGACTTGTTACGACAGAGATTAACCATAGAGAGAATCAAGATCAACGATCCATTCTTGGACTCAAGTGAACGTGAGTTGGTAAAGAAAGTATCTTGCATTGTGTAATCACACACATTCTCCGAAAATGATTTATTATGTACCGTATCCTGGCTTTTTCAGAAAATTCCAATTCAGCTGTTTTAATTGTTTTTTTTATTTTTTTTTAGCTATGTTTAAATTGTTTAATGTTTTGAAAATTCTCTTTGTTATGTAAGATTTCATTACGAAGAGGGCTATATTTTTATAATCTTTACGATTGTTGTTTAAATTATTTAAGTATGTGATTATTATTGTTTTTTAATGCCTAAATAATCTAAAAATGCAACAGATGTTATTTGATTTCAAAATTCATGTATCATTTTTCGAAATTCGATTTCTTTGTGCGTTGCAGACAATTACGTAAAATGCAATGAATAAAAAGTGCATTATTTTTTAATACTTTCAGAGTAAGATAATCCTTCGTCATTGAATATAAACATTCACGCTCGTTAAGTTCTTTATGTAACCTAATGATTACTAATTGTCATAATTTATCATATTACTAAGGTATTTAAATTTTTATTCTATCAATAGTACCGTTTCTTTAATGAATAAAAAGGTAATAAAATTAAATCATTTGTTTTTCTATAATGAAGATTGTAAGTAGCTTCTGAATGTTTAAAAAATGTGAAATTTTGTTTTTTATGAAAATTACTGATTTTTGAATAGTTGACAATTTTTGAAATTCTTATATTTATATTTATATTTATTTTTATATCCCAAGATATATACTGCAAAATATAAATTACAAAATTGCAGAAATATAAATAAATAATATAAATTGCAGAATATAATTTTTTATTATTATTTATTAATGCAATTTTCTCAAATTCGTGTCCATCTTTTAAAAGAAGTGATAAAAATCCTTGGAAATGGTTTTTTACGTTTTAATTGTACATATGTCTATTGAATATAGTTTTACAATTAAAGATAATTTATGACTTTTTGTGTTTGTTTTAGTCAAAGAAATAGCCAATGGGCTTTAGAACGTGCCAAGGCCAATGCAATAAAATGGTATCCTGTTATTGGCATCTTGGATCAAATGGATGAAACACTTCAAGTTTTGGAATCTAAATTTCCACAATTTTTTGACGGAGCGAAACTAATTTTTGATAATTTGAGTGAGGATACTTTTGAATGCTCGAAAAGAGTATTAAAATGATAAAAAGAGTATTAAAATGACAAAAAGAGTATTAAGATGACAAAAAGAGAACGATCTTAGAAAAGATGTGAACTAAAAAATAATTGTACAGTTGGAGAATATTTGATTGGCCATAAAAGAGCTAAAAAACAATTTTTTATCATATATACATTTGCGAGTAATTAATGAAGAGATGTTTATGATTTTTGTTTCTTTTAGGGCCGAAAAACGTTTCGCTGGAAGCCACGTCATTAAAGAACTCGATAAAAAAGCGACTAGGTAAGATATTAGCGAAAGAAGTGGAATTTTACGAGTGGCTGAAATCACGTTTATTAAACAAAAAATCTTCTAATGGATGACAGAATTATTTTAAAAGCAATCAAGGAAATTATTTCGTAAAATCATAATTCCTGAAAGGATAATGTACTAAGCGTTGTTTTTTACTAAAATGCGGCTCAAAATTCTCTCCTGATTTTTTTATATTCTATAAAAACAAGGGAGATGAAAGCATTTTGAATATCATTGTGATTTGATTTCCTTTTTGTAAATGGAAATCATTTCCTTTTGATTCTTTTCAATTCATCTATTTTTTATCAGGAATATAAATTATTTATATAAATATAAATATTTACTGTTATATAAATAACAGTACATTTAAAAATGAGCCTTTTTAAAAAGCAGTTTATACAAAAATTTATTTATTATAATATTTAATATTATAATATTTAAAATTTATTTATATAAAAATATTGTATTGAAAAACAGTATATTATAAAATGTGTTAAAAATCAGTATACTGTAAAATGTTGAAAAAGAATATGTGAAGAAAATGAGGAAGACAAAAAATGTTACCAGAGAAAGAAATACGGCAAACAACGAAGTAAAATAAAAATAATGAACAAATTCTTGATATTTTGAAACTGAATATTTGTTCAAAAGTTGATTTTATATTAGCTATTGTCTTCTTATTATAAAAGTATCCTCGGTACATAATTTTGTACTCAGGTAAAGCGTAGCCAAAGTTTTTGTTTTAATGAAATCAAAATAAGTGTAATTAGTGTATAATAATTTAAATTTGACTGCTGAAAATATTTATGCTAATTCTTGGATTTACGTTAACTAAAAAGGCATTGTATTGTTTTCTTATGCGTGAAGTAACAAGTGCAATTGTGCCATGAAATTGAAAATATCTATTTTTTATAGGTATTGTAAAACGAAAATGTGACGCTCCACGAGAGAAGGGACTTTATATCGAGAGTGAATCCTTCTATTTTCAATTCATCAAGAGCGAATCCCTTCTCTCATGGAGCGTCACAAATGTGTTTTTATTCTTCTTGAAAAAATAATTGTAGATAAATAATGAATAAATGATTTAAAAAAAGTGACAAACTATTTTAAGTGACAAAGTATTTTCTATCAAAAAACACTCGGATGAAATAATTATGTATATTAATTACATCAAATTGAATTGAAAACAAGGTTTATTTTGTCAGTCAATCTATATTCAACACAGTATGAAATAAATACAGAATACAGTATAAATGCTTTAAAATTTTGGAAAAGGTTTACTCAATTTCTGTTTTTTCTCGTCTCAATCATGACATGAACAATCGTCTGCAAGTAATAGAATATAAAAATGCTTCCCTATGAGGAAGCAAAATGAAAGAAGCTTTTAGTTTTTAAATATATACACTTACTATATTCTAAGATTGGAAGCGGTACTCGTAAAAATCGTGAACATTTTCGTGGTTTTGGTTTAATTGTGAAACAAGCTATTAATCAATAAAAAAGTCCTTCAACTTCTGAAGATTATTTTGAAAATTTGTAATCGTCGTGTTAAGAATGAGTTGAGACGATTAACTGATACTTCCATGAATACAGCAAGAGAGCAAGATCATGTTGATGTACAAATAAACCAGCAATGGTACCAAATAAACGTGCCATCACTTTTTCTTCGGGTCCTTTAATCCTGCGCCAGCATTGAATTTGAAGAAAATAATATCACCGTCTTCCACTACGTAATTTCTTCCCTGCTGTCTGTACTTTCCAGCTGCCTGTTTATGTACAAATTTATTTCATTTTTAATCCGCTCATCAAATTATTTTTATCTAGTTGGCAATTTACAAAATTCAGTTGATTTAGTTAAACCAAAATCAACTGAAACCATTTAATGAAAGGATTGAACAATTTATTGATTGAACTCATTAATTGAATGCTATTGTCATCAAACGATGATTGAATGTGTTTTTGTCATCAAATTATGATTGATTGGGATCATTGAATCAATTTTTCAATTTTTTTATCAAATTATTTTCATTTTTTTCATCAAATGAATTTGTTAGTACTTTTGTTTTCATTAAATGGTTTTGAATTGGTTGTTTATTTCGAATTGGTTGTTTAATTTATTTAAACAAAGATGTTTTAGCAAATAAATTTTAAAAGAAGAAAAAGTTAAATGAAGAAAAGTTACCTTCACAGCAGATTCTGAGCCTTCATTTTTGAAATCCTCGAATTTCATAACTTCGGCCATAATAAAGCCTTTTTCAAAGTCGGTGTGAATTTTACCAGCCGCCTGTGGCGCCTTACATCCTTTCTACAAAAAATAGAGTTTTTTTAAAATTATTAATAGTAATATCATTAATAAAAATATATTTTAAACAGTATATCAAACAATATATTTACATAGGTAAATATAAATAAATATTGATGGATATTAATGTGTTGTAATATTTGAAATATTTGTTTCTTTCCATTTTTAAATTGTTTCTTTCCATTTTTAATTATTTCTTTCCATTTTTAAATTGTTTCTTTCCATTTTTAATTATTTCTTTCCATTTTTAAATTGTTTCTTTACATTTTTAATTTTTTTCTTTCCATTTTTAATTTGTTTAAAACAAAAACAAATTATAAATGATCTAAGAAAAGTTGTAATATTTCCGTTTTTTGCAAATTTTTGAAAAATAAATTTACCTGAATGGTCCATGCTTTGACCTCGTCATGACCAGATGTAAAGAAATATTGCAGCTGAAGAGATTTGTATCCCTGAACGATAATTTTATCCAGTGCGCTAAAAAAGAATAAATGGAATTATTATTTTGCATTTAATTATATTAAGATCAAGATTTTTTGAAAACTGTTGAATATTTAAAATAGTATTATATATTTTTTATAGTATATATTTTTTATAGTATATATTGTTTATAGTATAAATTGTTTATAGTATATATTTTTTATAGTATATATTTTTTATATATAATAGTATTGTACATATATTTTTTACAATATATTTTATACGATACATTTTGTGCGATATGTTTTGTTATAAGTAACATTTTATTCCAATACTTTATAAAATTTACAAATAATTGAAATGAAAAGGATTTCTAGCAATACTTATTATTCTTTGTAGAAAAAAAGTTCTTTGGAATAAATAAATAAATTGATAAAATAATTCAAAATAACTGAATTAGACCATTTGTTGTAAATAGAATTGCGTGAAAATAAAAATTCATAACAGATTATAAATTAGATAAAATTATTAGACAAAATCTAAATTTTCAAAAAGCTTAACTTCGTTTCAATTCTCCGCCAACAAAACTTGTATTAACCGAGTTTCAAAGAATATTAATTCTAAAAACAAAACTCGTATTAACCGGATTTTGAAGAATATTCAGGCGCCTTCAAAATAAAAAAAAAGAAGCGGATAGTAGCTTTCTGAAAGAAAAATGTGAAATGAATGAATGAAGGAGCCTATTTCAGTGTCTTTTTCTTACTTTGGTAATTATTAAGTCCCTTGTCGTAATGTGGTCAGATTGTGTTTTACGAGCGTTCTTGGTTGGGTCAGGGCCCTAAATGGGACCATTAAAGACACGGCATAAAGGAGAGCGCGACAAAACGCGAATTTGAACATGATGAAAACTGGAAATTTTGGACAAAATTTGAACCGTGGAATATGATTGTCTTGGACCAAACATCTTATAATGACAGGGTGGGCCCAAAAACTCTGTCGGTAGAGTCTGGATTTCGAGACTTCAGAGAATACACATAAAGCGAACGACTTAATACCGCAATTTTATCATTTCACGAGTCCGAGGCACCCACTTTGTGCATCCGCTGATCTGTGGTCTCGAAATAAAATCATGCCAGTCCTCTGATTGCCGGTTGACCCTCTTATCCAACCTTTTCTCTCTCTCTCTCTCTCTCTTTCTCTTTTTACAGGAATCCACTTTATGTAAAATCATTCCTATCTCCTATACAATTCAGCTTCGATTTCGATCCTGTAATGTTCCTCTTTTCAAATTAATAGCTCCTCCGTAAATTGTTAAATTAGTGTGTCTGCTGTTGCAAAAAAATGAGAACTTGGAATATTTGACATTCAAAGCCAAAAGTGGAGGCGGATAGAAAAAACGATTCAAGGACTTTTTTGGAATTATATTTTTCATGACAAATTTTGCAGCTGATTTTATTCATTTTGTTTATCAATTTTGTTTCTTGAATTAATGAGCTTGCAATTGAAAGAAGATGAAGATTTTATTCAATCATGGGAGTGTTAAAATTCGATTAAAGATTAGGGAGTGTTAAAATTCGATTATAGATTCGGAGCAAAAAAAAGTGCGAAGATTTTGATTTATGATATTAAAAATATTTTAATTAAACTGAAGATAATTGGAGGATTGGGAAAATTTTGTTGAAAATTCAATGCAGAGAGAAGAAAATTGAAGAAAAATTGAAAAAAGGAGCAAATATATTGAAAATAGGCGCAAGGTGATAACAAAAAATGCAGAGAAGAATCAGAATATTAAAATAAAGTAAACATCGAATAGAAAAAAGATTTAAATCCTGCAAACATTTGAATAATTAAAATGTAATTAATTTTTGAAAAAGATAAGATGCATTTATTATCATTTTTAAAACACATGTGTTATTCTTAAATTAATATCATCTTATTGCGATCATTTTTCCTTGAAAGTTCTTTAAATTTCTTCCTTTCTTTAAACTTGTTTTCATTTTTAGGATTTTTAGTCATTTAAGTCTAAAACTTATCTGGCGCCAAAATTTGACTTGTAAGATTAAATTTATTATTTGTCAAAAACACAATAAGATTCAATGTATTATTTGTAAAAAAAAAAACAATAGATTCAATGTATTATTTATCAAAAACACAATAGGTTCAATTTCTTGTTTTTTTTAGAAGGTAATAAAATTAATGTATTAAAAAGTCCCTAAATTTTAAATTAACAAGAGAGTTGAGGACGAAAAGAAATTGTACTCTCGTTGAAAATGAACGTGTCCTCTGGCGTTTAGAAAATTTCTGTCGGTTCGCGCAATACTGGTGATTTGCATCTAAAATTTTTAGAAAGTAATTTAGCAGGACCCGCGGGTGAAAGAAAAAGTTTTTGAGGAGCTAAACTCTATATTTTTGTGGTTTTACAACAGAGCATGTGCACTTCCTGAGTGCGGATGACCCACTGGCCGACTCGCGTCGGGAACTCAGATTATACCCCTGTTGCCGATAAGGGCGTCGAGTTTTCTCTGCAATTTTACAAGAATTTGAATAGCCCTGTGTAAAAAGTATAATGTTTCGCGGTCTCCTTTTTTATAGTTGCTCAACTATAAAAGAGGGATGTACACGCGTCTAGACATCAGGATACCCGAAACTTTGGAACCCTCTATTATTGTTAGCATAGCTAACAAATTTGTGGGAACCAATTTTTCCCCCTCCTTTTTACTGTGAATATTTGATTTAATAATGAATTCGAGTCACAGTGAATCGCTGAATGATCGCGTGATAATTGAACAAAATTTTAGGATGTTCATAAAAATTATAATGAACAAAAATAGAATGAATAAAAATAGAATGAATAAAAATATTAATTAATAAAAATATTAATGAATAAAAATATTGATGAATAAAAATATTAATGAATAAAAATATTAATGAATAAAAATATTAATCAATACAATTATTAACGATTGAGCAGATTAATAAAGAAGAAAAATATTAATGAATACAATTATTAATCACTGAAAAGATTAATAAAGAAGAAAAATATTAATGAATACAATTATTAATCACTGAAAAGATTAATAAAGAAGAAAAATATTAATGAATGAAAATATTAACGAATACAGTAAGAGTTGAAATTATTTCTTCCATTGTTGCAATAGTAGATCAATTTATTCGATTTTAGAAGGATTAAAAAATGAAAAACAATTTTCAATTTTTAAAAAAATGATGAAAATTGAAAATTGTTTTTCATTTTTTAATCCTTTATCTTCCAAAATCGAATAAATTGATCTACTATTAACGAATACAATTATTAATGACTGTAAATATTAATAATGAAGAAAACTATGAATGACTAAAAAGAAAATTCTAGTTTTTCTTTAAATGCTTTTAACGTGAAGAGAAAAATTTTCTTTACCTGGTGACTTTAGATTCTTCGTAATATTTTGCTCGTTCAGCCTCGTCCATGTCTATGACTTTATTTTCAAAAATTCCACTGAAAGGGATCAAAGATGCTCCAGGATCATTTTTGTCAACCCATTCTTTAATCTTGATTAGCCTGAAAAAAATTCTAGCATTAGAAAATCATTCTTTTGGCTAACAAAAAGCATTAGTAGAGAAGAAATGACTTATTCAAAATCTACAAAAAGAAGTGTTTATTATTATTTATTCTTATTATTTATTCTTATTATTTATTATTATTATTATTATTATTATTATTATTATTAGCTTTATTATTAGCTTTTTTATTATTAAATTTTGTTATTACTAGATTCTATCATTACTAGATTTTATCATTACTAGATTTTATTATTACTAGATTTTATTATTACTAGATTTTATTACTACTAGATTCTGTTATTACTAGATTTTATTATTATTAGCTTTTATTATTTATTATTAATTTCAAATTATTAAAAATAATTAAAATGAATATTAATTTTTGTTATTATTAGCTTTTATTATTATTAGCTTTTACAATGACAAGCTTTTACTATTAGTAGTATTATTATTTTTTAAAGTCATTATTATTACATTATTATTTACTTGAACAAGTTTGTTTTTTCGAATAAAAAGGAACTAGAAGAATCTAAAACGGAATAAATTGCAAGAAACTAGAGCGATGTAATTTATGAAGATTGTTTAATAAAGCGGTGTGTCATTGTTTTCAATTTTTTAAATGATATGAAAAAATGATCTACACGCGAAGAAAATCACTATGTTTGAATGGAATATTAACTTGGATCGAATGACAATCGCGTGTTAATAGCGGGTTTATTCGTGTTTGATAATCATGAGGAGTTTAACTCTCAACTGAGATCTTTGATGACATTCTTTCCCGCGTATTCTTGTCAGTTTCATCTGAATAATTTAATTGATAATAACACCATACGACAGGCAATGTTCAGTTTTCCTTTGTCAAAAGAATCACTCTTTTTTACAAAGTTTCTCTCTCTGTCTTGTGACTTATTACCTATTTAAATTCTACTTTTATTTGCATCAACTTACCACTTATTCTTTTTGCGAATGTAATCTTTTTCCGAAAGGTTAACCAGATAAATAACCGGCTTCGATGTCAGGAAAAGGTGTTTATTAAGCACCTCAATCTGCAAAAAAGTTTGAGCAATTAATTATAATTTACTGGATATTTTTACTTTGGTAATTATAACCATTAAGAGTAAATTATAATTATTGTTTGTTTATTGAGTTATTTCAATATCTCTTACATTATTTATGTAATTCTATTGTTTTTCTATTGTTATTGTATATCGTTAACAAAAAGACAATAACAAGAAACAATAAGAAACAACAAACAACAATAAGAAATTTACTGAAATCGCATAAAATACGATTCACGGATTCTTTTTCCATTTTCTGCAAAAAGTCGAGAAATTGACATAAAATGGAAAAGGATTCTTGGTCGCGTTCAAGGTTGTTTAAGGACAGTCTGTGCAGGAAAAAAAAGGATGAAATCTGCGCTTCGCTCACAAACTTTTTCTCAAATCTATAAATCAGTCTTTAAAGTCCATGGTCACTTTGGTATTTCACAAGAAGATTTAATTGCAATCTTTTCCCGGAAATGTAGTAACTTTGATATTTTACAGTTTCCAAGCCCGTCGATAAAATTCGTTTCCTCCACTTGTGTATTAAATTCACAAATCGAGGAAACGAAGTTTAAATATACCGCAATCCTTAAAAGTATTTTGGTATTTTTCAACTCACGTCGTTTGCACTCCAGTCGGCAAATCTAACATGGTTCTTCTCATCGACGAGAACTCCTTTGACTTTGAGAAGTGTCTCCTGAAACGGAAAATGAAACGTTTTTTAATTCGATGTAAATGGAGAAAAATAATTTAAAGAAATGGGGAAAAATAATTTAGACAAATGGAGAAAAATAATTTAAACAAATGGAGAAAATTTTTTTAAACAAATGGAGAAAAATATTTTAAACAAATGGAGAAAAATAATTTTAACAAATGGAGGAAAATAATTTAAACAAATGGAGAAAAATAGTTTAAACAAATCGAGACAAATTAATACATCATCAGCAATAATTTAAATAAACAAAAATAATACAAATTACTCGAAAATAATGAAAACATGAATTGACTCTTGGTTGTTGATTAATAAAAGTAAAAATAACAATTTAAATAGTAAAAAGGAATTTCGAGATGTTTCTCTCATGAACATTAAAAGAGGCAATAAAAAAAGGGGTTGAGATAATCCTGGGTAAATGTAATTGTCTTGGAAAGGTGTAGTTTAAGGTGAAAAAGTCTGAAGTAAATTAAAGAAAAAGATTTAAGTAAAACAGAGTTGGCAAACTGGAATCAAGTCTCAAAAACTTTTTCGCAAATTGCTAAGAATAAGAGCTGTGGAAAATTGCAAAGAGGCAATCCGAGGAAGGACATTATCCTCGATTGATTCGTTCCAGGAAGTGATTGAGTTCTTTCCCACCCGCGCTCTTAATTTCTTTCAGTAATTTTGCGAGACCGGTAATATTCTCAGTGAATTTGTGCGAATTCTACTTACTTTTGGCGTGCAGCTTGGTACCGAAACCATCGCTTTTCGTGACAAGAAACACTTACGTTCCAATTTTTCGATCATGGCGGTCCCTAGCTTTAAATACTAAAAAAAATGGCATTGCACGTGCCACCGTTATCGTTTTCGTAATTTCAACAGGTCGTTAAAAGCACACGAAATGAGCCTCGGATTCACGAAAATCTCTAAACAAAAATTTCACAATGCAGTGAAAACTCGATTTTCTGCACCTTTCTCATCTGTTGCAAAAAAGAAAATTTCAGTCCAAACAGGTAGTTTATAAAAAAATGTGTACAAAAAATTGGTTTAAATAAAAAAATTGAGACATAGATTGATAAATTTGGGTTAAAATTGACATTTGGGTTAAAATTCATGTCTGAAAAGATTCGAACTGAAATTCATGCTCGGAGATAATTCAAGAAAAATTGTATTGTCAATTTGTAAAATTATCCTTGAAATTCAAACTTTGATAAACTCCAATAAAAATCCAAGATTTCGGTCCAAAATTTAAAATTAAATGCATTGGAACCGAAATTAAAGACTCATTCTTAACAGTGGTCCGAAAATTACGAAAGATGATAATCGGGTTTAATTTGAATGCCGAAACGAGGGTTCAAGTCGCCGTTGAAGCATTGTAAGTTGGGTTTTTTTAATAATTGAATGGGTGATCTTTTTGTGCAGGCTATTACCATTATTATTATTATATCGATGATGTATCAGGCGACTACAATGTCGAAGATCGTATCCGACAAATCCAAGTGGGTGATCCGGCCTTTTACAATAACGAGAGGGCTTCGCGCTAGGAAATTGAATGTAATCGGTTTGAAAGAGCGGTTATATCTATGTTTTACAATTACGCGTGGGTGTAGACCGCGCCTTGTTAGTAAAATCGATCAAAATGTCGCTCCGTTATGCACTTGAGGCCAATGCAAATAGTATCCGATCACGAGATGCTTGATTTTACCGCAAGGTTCACATTGAACAGGTCATGCGTTCACCACTTACGATCATCATCTTACAAACACTGAATGAGCCTCCTTAAGCAAATTCATATTATTTATAGAGTAAAACTATTACTCTCAACTAGCCACATCAGATTATCATTTTAATCCATATCCTTATTTTCCTCCTTGAAACCATACATTAAACAGCACATTTTTTCATTCTCTATATTTCATCATAGTCTGTTTTCAATTTTTCTTTTAAATTTACCACAAACTTTTTTCGTTACAAAGAAGGCGAGACAAAATGTGGGCATTTTTTTTTAAATTTTACTAGATTCTTTTTTAACAGGTTCACTTGTTAAAAAGGAATCTAGAGAAATTTCCAATAATAGTAATTTTAATAAATTGAAACTAGAACAGAACTTTCTCTATGAGAAAGCAATTGATGAGAATCTGAGTTGATTAAAATTTAGATTATTTAAAATTTGGGTTAATACAGAATTAGACTATCGGGTGAATACAATATAAATTCGAGTGAATACAATATAAATTCGAGTGAATACAATATAAATTCGAGTGAATACAAATTTATATTATTTAAAATTCGAGTTAATTAAAATTTAGATGAATAGAAAAAGAGAAATCCGATTTTTACTCAATTCCAATTTGAATCCATTAAAATTTAGACTATTCAAAGATTGATTGATTGGTTGGTTGATTGATTGATTGGTTGATAGATTGATCGATTGGTTGGTTGATTGATTGATTGAATGAATCTAGACGTGATTAAAATTTCAATTAAAATTTGTCGTTCAAAATCTTAAATTGTGTTTGACATAAATTTACTCACGTATTCAGGCTTGAGTTTTTTATCATTTCCACGAACGACGAGCTTCTCTAAATTGTCTAAAACAACATTCAGGAACTGAATATCTTTTAATCTTAACTCCTCGCTAATAATCTCCAAATCGCGAACAGGATTTACGTCTCCTTCGATATGCGTCACATCATCATCCTCGAAGGCTCCTGCAAAAAAAGAGAAAACTTAAAAAGAATTCTTTACTTCTCTAGGGCAAAAGAGCGTTGTTTCAGCCGCTGGGGAAAAAATCAAATTTTTTTCTCTATGGCAAACATGTGTATTTTTTTCTCCAGTGCGAACACGCGTATTTTTTATTCTCAAGGGCAAAACACTCATTTTTCCCTTGGGCGAACACACGTATTTTTTTCTCTAGAGCGAAAAAGCATATTTTTTTCTTCTCTAGGGCAAACAAGCATATTTTTTCCCCTAGGGCGAACATGTGTATTTTTCCCCTTGGGCAAACAAGAACACTATTTTTTCTCTATAGGGCGAGAAAGCATATTTTTTTCTTCTTTAGGGCAAACAAGCATATTTTTTTCCCTGGGGCGAACATGTGCATTTTTTCCCTTGATCAAACAAGCATATTTTTTAATCTCTATTTTATTGTTTCTTCCCTAGGGCGAACACGTGTATTTTTTCTCTTGGCAAAAAGTACTTCTTCTACAAAAAGCACTTCTTTCTCTAGGACCAAAAGCGTACTTTACTTCTCTAGAACAAATTAAAAAGGAACTCAAAAAAGAAACCTGCTATGTAAATGATCCTTTTCTAAAATCAAGACTCGAATACTCAAAGCGGCGTTTAAAAATAATAAAATGAAATTACAGACGATTGAAACTTCCTGGTGATTTGTGAATGATCCTGGCAAGGAAAGTGTAAGAAAATATTGGATTCCAGTTTCCCGTTTTCTTTTTCAAAAAATAAAAAGAAAAAAATAGAAGAAATGTAGGGGCACTTGGCAATATAACCACAAGAAACGTTCTTGTACATTATTTAAGAGAGCGGTGCCTTCAGCGCGAAAATTACAGGTCGGTTTAATTACTGAAATTACCACCTGCCACGACGCGATGCCGTTAAACGTCGCAACTACTTGGAATGTTATCTGATGCGAAATCTAGTACTGAGTTCTTTAGGTTCTCTCAGCAGCCTCGATTATCATGCGGATGCACTTGGTCCAATCAATTCTAAAGTCTCGTCAGTAGGCAAAAACACGCCAACTCCTATTTCCAAAGTATCAATAATCAACTGTCTGCTTGAGTGTAGAGAAGTTGATAAATAAGAAAAAGAGCAGAAAGATAACGAGGCATTTTTAGTTTCCTTCTGCCGCAAACCTTTTCAAACTCTACTGCTGAGAATCACGCACCATTTTTGCCCCCGAGCCTCTCTTCATATTTTATGAGCTGTGTGTCGGAAGCTGAAAGAAATTTTATTGTAATGCTCATTTTCGGCGAATTGATTCTTAAAATTTGCGCGACAAGCTTTTTTTAGTAAAAACAAAAGGTTGGATATTTGTTTGTAATAAATTGCAAATTTTGATCTTCTTCGAATCAGATTTTAAAATCTTTTAAAATCCTTTAAAAATACATTTTTAAAATGAACAAAAAACGTCAATATTATAAAAATAGTTGTTTTATAGATAGAAGAAAATAATAGAAAAATAACATAGAATATAATAAAAATATATATATAAACATAGGATATAAAAATAATAGAAATAAAATGTTTGTGTCCTGGGTAGAAAAAAATGATTGTGTTCCAGGTAGAAAAAAATGATTGTGTTCCAGGTAGAAAAAAATGATCATGTTGCAGATAGAATAAATAGAATATGAATTCTAGAATCAGAATTACAATAGCTGAATTGGTTGTCGAAGAAAAAATTGCCTGGAAAGAAAAAAATTTAGCTGATAAATTAGAAATGGTTAAAAAATTCAGTGAATAACGACTTCATTATTGGTAAAAAAAATTAATTTTCTCGGGTATCGTTTACTTTGGTAGGTGTTGTCCTGAAAGGGGAAGAGACAGCAGTCCTGAGCAAAAGAAGTATATGAATTACATTGAAATTATCGAGTACGAGAGATACATTATTATTGCCGACAATCTGTTATATAGGCATCATTTAAATAATAATAAACGATAAGTGGATGCGTCGAAAGAGATATTCTTATGGTTAGCATTGTATTTATAAGTCTTTAAGTATATAGCAGGGACCAGTTACAAGTGCCTACCCACTCTCTTGCGGGTTGCTTCGAGTCAGCAAATAATGATCCTAAAGTCGTATTCGCAATTTAACGGCAAGTGAGACGATGCGCAAGGTTCCTGTCATTATCAATATTCCATACGCGTACTTAACTTAAAGTAACTAGTGCCGCCTTATGAAGATTAGTGCGTTTCTTTTATTCGTAAATGCAGTTGTCTCAATGCTTCTGCAAAAAGCACCCAAGGTTACTGACAATTGTCATTAATAAATTGTTGCCTCAGAGAAGATTAACGCATTTGAATAGAAAAGTATTATTTAAATCCCATGTCGATGAAACCTAGAAAATCGGATGCATGAAGAAGGGAAAGTTTTTGTTTTAAACCTTTTTGTGAAAGGAAATAGGGGTAGTAGGTTTTGAACTGGGTGAAAAAAGTTCAATACTCGAAATACTTACGACAAAGGTGGAAGATTCCATCACAGGCATTTATGTTGGAAAGAAAAGCGTTTCCCAAACCCTGTCCTTCAGCAGCACCTTTTACTAAACCAGCGATATCAACGACATTCAAAAATGCAGGCACCTTGCTAAAAAAGTAAAATAGTGTTTTAATTATGAATGTGTTTGTTTGTTTTGTTCGTTTTTTGATGTAAATTAGTCTAAAAAAGCAATACTTGTTCAAAAAAGAAACTACACATCATTAAAAAATTATCGACATTTATTAATTAATTATGATAAATTGTAATCGTAAATCATTTATTAATTAACTTGAAACAAACTTGAATTTCTTCAAAAACAAGAAAAAGACAATAATAATTTAGCAAATCCATAAAGGACAATTGGGTAATTTTTGTGACAAGTAGAGCGAAAATTAAAGGTCAGGAATTACAATGAAAAATGACACTCGATTGTAACTATTGCTATTAAAATGCTAATATGATTCTCATTGATCAATTAGCCTTTGTTGTGAGTCAACGAGGGTGTAAGTGTGAAGATGAGCACATTCACAAACGTGTCAGTCAGGTTTCATCAAAGACCGTCCTGTACATTGTCACGTGCCACGAGGCAGAAATCGGTTAATGCCCCGTGGTAAATGTGAAGGATATAAAGCTGAATTTATCCTCTTTGATCCAGGATAATCCCTCTGCTTTGCATTTCAATCATTATAAATTACGATCACTATCAGCCAATGTAAATCTCAAAATTTCTTTTATTCAATAAACCAAGAATCGTCCAAAATTAATTTCATTACCCAGTGTAATTAATCTTGTTCAAATTACTCGAAGTATAATTAATTTTACAATCGATAAATAACTTTTGTAGTAAACGAATCATAGTGAGAACAAATCTTCTCTAGGTCAGTTAAACATGCTTTTATTTATCTTGTGCAAAAATGCATTTTTTCTTCCCTAGAGAAAAACGCATACTTTTCTTTCCTAGGGCAAAAACGCGTATTTTTCTTCCCTAGGGTAAACACGCAATTTTTCTCCTCTAAGGCAAAAACGTATATTTATTTTCCCTAGGACAAAAACGGATATTTTTCTTTCCTAGGGCAAATACGGGTACTTTTCTTCCCTAGGGCAAAAACGCATATTTATTTTCCCTAGGACAAAAACGGGTATTTTTCTTCCCTATGGCAAAATGGGTATTTTCCCCCCTATGGCAAAAAATGGGTATTTTTCTTCCCTATGGCAAAAGCGGGCATTTTTTCTTTTCTAGGGCAAAAACGCATATTTATTTTCCCTAGGACAAAAAACGGGTATTTTTCTCTCCTAAGGCAAAAATGGGTATTTTTCTTCCCTAGGGCAAAAATGCATACTTTTCTTCCCTTGGGCAAAAAAAGAGTTGTTTAATACCCTAGAACAGTGTAATTTTTTTCCTTGGGGCAAAATGTTTTTTCACAAGATTTTCGTTCTTTTTAAAAAAGAAACCTGCTCGAATGCTTCATTATAAACTCTAAATTAATAATTGATCAAAAACGTCGAAAATTAAAAAGTCAAATATGCCAAAAAAGATTTGCAAATTAGAATTTACTATTTAAGAAAAGAAGATAAAATGCAGGAATAAAATGGGAGCTGTGAAAATGAATTCAAGGCGTTTCCTGAGAAAGATCTTGGATCAAATGCAAAATAGGAGAATCTGCGAGGGAAGCAAAATTTTCACGAGCATCCTATGTGCAGAGGGTGTGTGCGAGAGAGAAAGAACAGTCCATAGTAGATTGAAGGTGGGTACTGTAAAGCAGAATTTACGAAGCCTGTCAGTGTTTGGTGTGTCAGTATATTTCAGAGGCGAGTGCAAAACTGATCTGCATTGCAGATCACGTGCTCGGGTACGTGCCTCACCCCAAACTCTGCTTGGAATAAAGGCGAAGACGTATGGAAATGTCGCCAGTTATTCCGAACCGTTTCCCTCGTTAGGGTTTACCACGGTGGCCATAACGTATTCTCAAAGCATTCGCATACTACTATTCTCCGATATTTGGATTTGGACGAAAGCTTACCTGGCAGGTTTAAAGTATTCACACAGGTAGTCAAACCTCGTGTCAGGTACCGGTACTCGACGTGCTTTAACAGAAAAATCATTTGATTAGACAAATTTGACCCACTTTTTTTTATATTCTATTGTTTTATGCAAATTAGCCATTAGCTGATGTTTAAAAATCATTTTTTCTTAGCGAATGTTTATTCCATTTATATGTCTATTCTATCCAAATGTTTATTCTATCCAAATGTTTATTCTATCCAAATTTTTATTCTATCCAGATGCTTATTCTATGCAAATGTTTATTTTATCCAAATACTTGGTTCTTATGAAAATTAGGTTTAATTAAAATACTTATTTTCATTAGGATCAATTGTGCAAAAGGGAAAGTTTTCAGCGGCAGCTTGACTCTTCGTGAGAACATTGAAGAAGGTTGATTTTCCGACGTTTGGAATGCCAACAATTCCAATTTTTAGGTTGGTTCCAACTCGACCAATCAATGGCTTTCGTTCGGGTTCTTCAACTTTCTTAGGTGGCATTCTGAAACTGATTAGTAATCATACTTCTTTAGTTGCTAAATAAAAATAATCTTAATATGATGAATAAGAGAAATTCTATCGAGAGGGTGTGTATAATTATAATTTTTGTATTGTGAGTCTTTTTTTAACTAAAAGTATTAAAAAAGATGATTAAATCTATTATACAAAACGTAAAAATATAAAAAAGGCATTTATTAAGGAACAATTTATTTAAATCTCCAAAAATCATCAAGTAAAAAGAATATTTCTTCTTAAACTTCAAATATAAATAAGTATAAGAAAACAGAGATCGCCAAATCATTGAAAGAAACGGAACAACTTATTTATTTTTAATATATGATTATTAAGCTATTTTATTTCCCTGCAATTCACATGACTGCATTTAAAAACCTAAGTATTGAGACAAAAAATCGCAATTTAAGTTTTGAAGATCTGAGAAAAATATAACTGAAATAATTAAAAGCAATGTTCTCGTACGTTAATTGAATAGATAAAATTCTTATTAGTACTTATATAATTATTTCATTTTATTTCTAAAAATTTGCTCTCTAAAAGTGAATCAGCAAAAAATGTCGCTGTTTGAATTAGTGGACGAATTTGATGTTGGCGCCAAGCAGTGAACTTGGGCGTCTGCGTCTGCGCGGAGTAAATAGTAAAGATGGCGACGAGACCATGCTGCTGACGTGAAAAGTGACGCTATGAAATAAATTCAACCTCCTCATAGATTTTAGTGCCGGAAATTGATTTAAGTGATATTTATGTGAATGTAGTGAACTCCGAACAACATAATAATACATAGTTTTCTAAAATAACAAGTGTTTATCATGACTTTTAAAGTTTTTTGTCTGCGCATAAGGACAAACAATCTCTCTGTCAGAAACACAAGCTTCCGTCTTTCTTAGAAACCTCTTCAGGTTATAATAGTTATCAATCGTTCTAAACGTCCTATAGGGGCTGTCCATAAACTACGTCACGCTATTTTTCAGATTTTTTCCCCCCCCCCCCCTTTTGTCACCACAAACTTCACATGTATTAGCGCCATTTTTTCTACAGATCATCACGGTCAGCAAATTCGACCCCCCCCCCCTCGAAAG